>CM050169.1:175359670-175539670 GCA_027410445.1 Discoglossus pictus | reverse complement strand
ATTTTTGTGACCTTGTATTATTATTTTTTTCTAAGTCACGCGGCATTGTGTTTTGGTTCAAAGTCACTCTTTTCTGGGGGGGGGGGGGGGGGTTGTACCGGGAGTGAGGCGGCGTAGAGCCTCCACCTCTGTGAACTTGCTTCGCGAGCTCGCAAAGCGTGACGACGACTTGCATAATATGTGATGTGGACAATATAACTAACACTTTATAATTGATGTGCCTTGATATATATCTGTTACAATTGTTTATACCAACTTGTTATATTAACAGGGTTGAGGAGGGGGGTTGAGGATGAGGAGGGGGGTTGAGGATGAGAAGGGAGGTTGAGGATGAGGAGGGAGGTTGAGGATGAGGAGGGAGTTTTAGGATGAGGAGGGGGGTTGAGGTTGAGGAGGGGGGTTGAGGAGGGGTGTGACGAAGTGCCCTTCGCCACTTTGTCTTGGAGAGGACTGTTTGCCAGCCTCCTGCCCTGCGACTATGGCCCTGGTACATATTGCCCTTCAAACACAGTATTCGGCCATACCCGAGTGTATGTCACTCATTCTGGCCCTTTACATACAGGGGGGTCATTCGGTACTTGCCCTGTGTGAACCATGATACCATAGATAGCTATGCCATGGAGCCCATTCATATAATGAAAGACTATGGGAAAGACTTTAGCTACATGGCAATCGAACTATGTGAAGATGATCTGAGCGCTATTCGGTAGTTTTGTGCACTCAGATCCCAGCTGTAACGGAACCCATCACTGTTTTACCCTGTTTATGGTTATTTAATTCTTGGTTAAAATATGATCCTAGTAATATACTGTATGTATGTTGGTTTATGCTCTGCAGAATATTGGCCCCAGGATAGTGCAGACCTTGGCAGGAGAGATAATCCTGTTACAGATAAGCAAGTCTATTCATTCTCAAACATAAGAACAAAGACGGCTGATTTAATCATTGTCTGATTATATCAAGGAGCCTCAGGGAGGGGTGACCACACCTATTGTTCTCTTTATGTGTATTGTGCGGCCAACTATGGGGGATGTGGATTGCCATGCTGCCAGTAAGATACTTTTACTAACTTTTGAACCCCTGGTCTGATTCATGCCATTTTTTAATATGTTGTTCCCCTGGGTGAGAGCTATTGAACAGTGCTGGACTTAAAGGTGTACCCCCTGGTTTTGGGGTACATCCAGAATGTGGTTAAAATTGTGTCTGTTTTAATTGTGTTACCTGTTATCTGAGGGGAGGAGACGTGGGGGTTGAACCATGGATATAATTGGCTGTGATAATTATGTGGGTGTAGCCCTTCAGAGGGCACCATTGCATAAAAGGAGATCCCCTGTCATTAAAGTTCTAGTTCTACTTGACCCTTCAAAACGTAGTCTCATCTCGTTATTGGAGGGGATCGCTATATATTACTGGGGATTGCTATGCTTTTGCATACTCCCTTGAGCTGTAACTACTGAACGCTTGTTCCTGATGTACTCTCCTTGGAGGAGAGGTCTTCCCCACACGGTCCTGGATGCTGGAGATTCATACAGGGTGGAAGGAAGACGGCGCGGCTCCAGTTAAACTACGGCGGTTGTGGAGTCTGTGGTAGTGTGGTGTCTGGTGCGGTGCTTGTAGGCCTCGGCGCAAGCTAGGACGCGTCCATCAACGGAGGTACCCGGTCGGGGTGCCAGTAGATCCGTTACAAGGGGGTTGAGGAAGGAGGGTTGAGGATGGGGGGGTTGAGGAGGGAGGTTGACGAGGAGGAGGGGGGTTGAGGTTCAGGAGGGGGGTTGAGGAGGGGGTTGAGGAGGGAGGTTGAGGATGAGGAGGGGGGTTGAGGTTGAGGAGGGGGGTTGAGGAGGGGGTTGAGGATGGGGTGTTGAGGAGGGGGTGTTGAGGAGGGGGTTGAGGATGGGGGGTTGAGAAGGGGGTTGAGGAGGAGCAGCGATTTCTGAGTAAAATTTTGTTAAAACAGTTGCTTTTACTGTCATTTTACGTTATTTACCTTAAAAGTGTTAATAATATTAATAAAAAAAAAGTTCTGAGCTACCCTTATTTTGCTTCAAAGTTCTTTATTTGAAATGAAAGTTTTTTTCCTGAAATTTCCTTCTTAAAATGAGGTGCGTGTTATACGCCGATAAATACGGTATTTAGCTCTTCAGGCTATTCATTGATGGATCTATCAATTACAAATAGGTAAAGTATAATAATTTAGTAAGTAAATAAGTAGTTAATAATTATAGAAAAAAAGAAACATATATATCTGTCTTTGTCATGAGAGCCGAAGGCGCTCATAGGACCAAAACTACACGAGAGGAGCGGATCTCTATGAGCGCCAAAGGCGCTCATTGCGAGCCACACGTTGAGCGCCAAAGGCGCTCAGCGCGAGGCTCCCAATGAAAGCCGGAGGTCTTCACAGTAGAAAAAGATTTACATTATGTGTCAAGCAGCATTGCCATGGCTTAAAATTGTATTGACCGTCATGTTTGATGGGTAAGTCGCTAGTAATCATATATAAGACATGCACAATGGTAATTATGACATTGGAGATCATTTTGATTATTTTTGGTATGTTTACAAATATCTATTTATTATCATATGATTTTATAGTCGACTTATAGTATTTCTGATTCAAAAGAGAAAATATTTTCATTACAATTAATTATCGGCAGTATTAGATTGTTACATCACATATATACAGTAGTTGTCAGTGTGGGGAATGCTTACAATGTTGGTCACACATTGCGAGCCTCACGAAGCTAGGTGAGCCGTCGACGCATTCATGACTTAGGCTGCAATGAGCGCCTTTGGTGCTCATGACTCTGCTCGCCTTGTGAAGCGAGACGAGCAGTTGGACTCACGCGGGACTTAGGCTGCCTTTAGCACTCATTGCACTGCAAGGCAGGCAGTTGAAGCATGCGGGACTTAGGCTGCAATGAGCGCCAGAGACGCTCATTGTACTGCGAAGCGAGCGAAGTGAGGCGAGCAGTTGAAGCACGCAGGACTTAGGCTGCAGCGAGGCGTGCAGTTCAAGCATGCAGGGCACGCAGTTGGTTCAAACGCGTAGCTCCAAAACATAAAAAAAAACAAAATAATAAAAAATAAAGAAATAAATAACACACTTACACACAGGACAGGGGGAGAGCCAGGAAGCCTAGGAGTGAAGTTGCAATCAAATTGGAGCCATATTTTGCGATTTCAAGTTGAACGAAAATTGGCTAAGGGAGGGAAAAAATGGCGTCCGAAAAAGATAGTAACACACAAATAACATGGGACTTAGGCCAAAACACACTAACACAGCGGAAGACAGTAAAGACTATCACCAAGCAAGTAACACTTACCCCAACAACGCAAACCACGTACCCGATCATCGCAAGGCACCTAATATCATCCATTTTGTAGTAACCAAGCACTTAACTCCATAGAACTGCGATCTACACCATGAAATGGCGGAAACGCGGTAAACTGTTAATGTGCAAGTTTGTCCTCTCGCTTGCACTCTATAAATACAGCAAACCTCCAGAATTTTCTCACTTACTCCTCAGATACTCAACTGTGTGGCTGCACGTTATCAGAGGACACATTTTATTAAGACATTGTTAACTCTTGATAAATTTGAAGACATATATTGAAAGATAATAGGTAAAGTATTAATATTTATTAATTGATTCATTAATAAAAAAAAAAAGAGTACATTTTATGATAACGTTATTGAACTTAACTATAGGGTAACTGAACTATATGTTTTTTGTAAAATACATACAAAGAAGAGGTCAAGGCTTATTACTTATTCATTTATGAAATTCATTTATTACCAGAAAAAAAATATCTATTTCAGCCTGACATTACTTAACACATTGTACAACTTGCTATTGCATAACATATACTCATTAATCAAATATGATTAACATTTTTACAGCTCTAAGACAATTTCACAGTCACACAGATTTTGCCTGCAGGGGCTTTTTATGAACACACTGACACATGTGCATGAACTCAAACACACCAACTTAGAAATGTGATTTACATTACATAGCATTACAGTAATTTGACGGTCAAGTTGATAGTTCTTATATATTGTAAAGTTTCATGTCATAACTTATTAAATAACAGATCAAGAAGAAATAGTCAATTACTTCATAAAAAAAAAACATACTATATAATGATAATCGTCTTTGATACTTTGCAGATCTCTGTTCATTTCTCAGGGACACAGAACATCGCTGCAGTGACAGTTTCTGGACAGAGACTTCACTTAGTAGCAGGTACAGTATATTCCATTTGCAGAGCAACTAAATTAATAACTGCAGATATTATTACTTTTAGAAGCAGTAATGAAAAACTTGCTCTCATCACGGGCCTCCTTCACGCCTCCCGTGTCTTACACCACCCTCCCCTGTGTTTATTTTTCCCATCCTCCTCTCACTCCTTTCTGTCTCTTTCTCCCCTCTTCCTCCTCTGTGTCTATTGCCCCCCTTTTTAATCCCCCCTCTTTCTTCCCCCCCACTCTCCCTCCCCTCTGTATACCCCCCCCACGTCTCTACCTCCCCTGTGGCTCTTTCCACCACCCTCTCCCTACCCTGTGGCTCTTTTAAACCCACCCCCCTGGACCTCCCATGTGTCTCTTCCCAACCCCTCTACTACCCCTGTGTCTCTTTGCCCCCTCTCTTCGTACCCTGTATCTCTTTGCTACTCACTCCCCTGTATCCCTTACACCTCCTCCCCCACCTATGTCTCTTCCCTCTCCTCCCCCCCCCCCTCCACAGGTGGTCCTGTACAATATACTCCCTATATTAGATTGCACTCTCTATATTACATTGCACTCTGAATATTACAGGGCCCTCCCTCTCTATCACACACACTTCGCTCTCCCAGTCTCATAGACATGTACTACACTCTCCCACACACACACTGCACTCTCCCACACAATCTGTCTATCACACACTCTGAACTATCTCTCTCGATCACACAATGCTCTCTCTCTATCACAGCTTGCACTCTCTGTACTCCTTACAGTCACTCACCAGCTTCACTTTGATGCACAGACGCCACAGACTCATGTCATGCCCCACTACATCTTGCACAATTGCAAGAAAACATTAACAAAGTTGGAAAAAAAATAAATGATTCACCAATATTACAATGCGTCATTATCACAATCTGGAGGCTACAACTAAACATTTACATTATTATTATTATAGTTCATTTATAACGCGCCAACATATTCCGTAGAGCTGTACATAAATTAAGTTCAGACAAAGATAAATACAAATTAACATATAGCAAAACAAGGAGGGCCCTGCCTTTGAGCTAGGAATCCAATGTCCATGGTGAATTCCCAAAGTACTTAGGATAGAAACTCGCAGACTTACAATCGAAGGTATAGTGAGTGGTAAAAGAGGGAAAGAGAGGTGATAAGCATGTTAGGGTGGAAGGTGATACGCTTCTTTAAAGAGATGTGTCTTAAGTGAGGTTTTAAATGTGTTGAGGCAGGAGGATAATCTGGTGGAGCGAGGCAAGGAGTTGCAGAGACTAGCACGAGAAAAGTCCTGGAGGCGTGAGTGGAGGTGACAAGAGTTGTTGAAAGAAGAAGGTCATTAGCAGAACAAAGACGGAGGGGGGGGGGGAAGTATTTGGAGATGAGAGCAGAGATGTGAGGGGGAGCCTTATTGTTCAGGGCTTTGTAAGTTAGAGTCATGATTTTAAATTTTATTCTTGAGGCTTAGGGAAGCTAGTGGAGTGATTGACAGAGAGATGATACCGACACTGAACGTTGTGTACGGAATATGAGTCTAGCAGAAGCATTCATAATAGATTAAAGTGGAGATAGTCGGGTGGTGGGTAGGGCAACAAGAAGTGGGTTTAGAATGGCTGAAAAGATGGAAACCAGGCAGGAAGCCAAGCAATGTTGGGACAGGGAACGAAAACAAAGATCTAGAGCCAAACAGTCGGACAACACCAAGAAAAGAATACAAGAAGAAGAGCGGGAGAGAATTTATAACAAAAGACAAACTGCATTGAGAACACTCGAAAAGGAAGTGGAAGCTACATTAAATGAGTAATTCACATCCACATGGCTAGATAACATAATCGGGACATTGAAACTAAAGATTCATATTTATAATTACAGAGTCCTATGGATGAGAAGCCAGAAACCAGCAAGCAATATAAACAACGTCTGGCCAATGAAAGACAAAAAATTTGGAGAAATAAACTCTCCGAGGACACTAAGGAGAAACTATGAGAACAAAAGCGTGAACAAATGTATAACAAACGACACATGGTTTATCCCAAAAGCCTGCGTAAGAGAGCTAGAAAACTTAAAAATATTGAGCACTAAATATCTGAAGAATATGGTAATGATAATCATGTAGATATTGATTTTAATGTTGACCTTGCTTCACAGGAAAGTCCTATATTGTACAATATAAATGTAGAGCCTCACAATTGTGGTATGTTGAATGTGCCTTGTCAATTTTGTGGGGTTTATTTTCTCAGTGAAAGACCAAGTTCGTTAGTTGCTGTCAAAAGGGAAAAGTAAACCTTCCAGAAAATCAACCATTTCTTACATATTTACAAAGTATAATGAGTGACCCAACTTTCCCAAATTACAAAAAATGTAAGACAAATATACGATCTTACAATAGTGCCATTTCTTTTGCATCTATGGGTGCAAAATTAGTTGGAAATGTTGAAGGACATGGCCCTTACGGCTTTAAAGTACAAGGGAAAATTTACCACCATACTTCACATTTACACCCTGAGGAAGGAGAGCAAATTTGCTCAACTCTATGGACTAGATACAAACGAAGCTGTGGAACAACACATGCAGCTTCCTGAAAATACTAAATGCTTCCCTGCAGTTTTTTAGGAGCTTGATACAATTATGAGAAAAAATCCATACACTCAAGCTTATAAAAAACTGTCAGAAGTTAAACAATAAGAACGCATTCATGCTGAATAAAATCAATTGGATATGCCAAAAGTTAATATGGTTCTTAGAAGAGACCGACATACTGATAAACAACGTTACAACTTACCCACAGCTAATGAGGTTGCAATGGTTTTTCAAAATGATGAGGGGGAACAACCTTTTCAGAGGGATATTTGAATATATCCAAGAAATGAAGAGCAACCTTTCATTAACATCAATATATTAAGTATCAATTTGGATCCAATGACTTATCCAATTTTGTATCCCAATGCGGAGGCAAGTTGGCTACCAAAATTAATCCTTCCCAGTTATCCAAACACTAAACTATGTGTCAGAAGTAATATTTCCATGAATTTAAAGTGGATCAAACTGCCATTAGGGATGAATTTAATTCCATCTTAAGTGCTGGAAAACTGACAAAACAATGGATCATTGATTCATACCTGCAAGTAGAAACAAATAATTTAAATTTCATCAAATATTAACAAAATAAACTACGTGTCGAACAGTATTGTGGCCTCATGAATTATGTGGCTACAAACCAAAATTTGGCAGCTGGCAGAGCCATCATTTTACCATCTTCCTTCCAAGGACCTCCTCGCAATATGCGAGAAAGATACAGATACAATGATGCTATGGCTATTGTAACTACATTTGGCAAACCTGACTTATTTATTACATTTACATGTAATCCTCAATGGCCAGAGATTGTTGACAATTCAAAAGAGGGCCAGATTGCTTCTGATAGACCAGACTTAGTGGCTAGAGTCTTAAAAATAAAATTAACAGCCTTGATACATGACATCACCAACAATCATTTATTTGGAACGTGTGGGGCTTATGTTTATACCATCGAATTTCAGAAAAGAGGCCTGCCACATGCACATATGCTTCAAGAAAGTGATACATTGAATACTGCAGAGAAAGTGGATTCAGTAATTATTGCTGAACTTCCACATTCACAAAAGCATGAGACACTCTATCACATTGTAACACATCGCATGATGTGGACCATGATGTGGACCATGTGGAGAGCTTATGTAATAGTAGTACTATACATTCATTGTCAGTTTTCTAGGTGGATGTGGAGAGCTTATGTAATAGTAGTACTATCCATTCATTGTCAGTTTTCTAGGTGGATGTTCCATTTTGCAAATAACTTTTGTATAGACGAAAAAAAGGTCCAAACGCAATAATTAGACGAAAAAATGTAGATAACACGCATGTGGTGCCATATAATCCACATCTATTAATGAAGTATAATGCACACATAAATGTGGAAGCTTGCACTTCTATCACATGAACAAGACAATGAGTTACTACATGATGAACTTGCTTCTCATGTAGATGCTCGCTATGTCAGTGCACCAGAAGCAAGGTGGCGACTTTTGAAATTTGAAATGCATGATCGCTCACATACAGTATATCGATTAGCTGTACATTTGCCACAAAGACAATTAGTTTATTTCTATAGTGGCAATATGAATGAATGAACTGGCACACCACACTTACTGCTTGGTTTACATTAAACTGTAAGGATATTGAGGCAAGACAATACTTATACAACGAGATTACATATCATTAAGTCTTCATCAATGGGTTATGGAAACAGAGAAAACAAGGAGGGAATAAAATTATAACCAGAATGTATACTGTAAATCCAAGAGGGATTGAACGTTTCTGCTTACGTTTACTAATTTTAAATGTTCCTGGTGCACAAAGTTTTGATGAATTGAGAACTGTCAATGACAGACTTTATGACACATTTCTATTAGCTGCCAGACGTAGAAACTTCCTTGCTGATGAGACAGAATGAGAAAGATGCCTAGAGGAAGCAGCACTATGTAAAATGTCATGGCAGATGAGGGAACAGTTTGCATTTATTTGCATATATTGCATTCATTTGCATATTTTGCAATGTTCCAAATGCATTAGCTTTGTGGGAAACATTTAACATACATATGTATGAAGACTTCTTGAAACGTTATAACGAGCCCAATTCAAATTGGAGATTCATCAGCTAGAACAGAATCTGCACTGCAATAATGTTTTTGTGGTGCTTCAATTCATTTCAATATTTTGTTATTGAGATCCAAAGCATCTTTATTTTTGGATGTTAATATTACTTTCTGTGCAAGGTCCGAAGAATGTTCTGTAGTTATTCCATTTGGGAATACAGTTGATATGAGTGAATCTTTACAAATCATGTCCGCTGGGATTTCAAGAGTACCATCAGGTAAATTATTTATTAAGTTGGTTTTTCTTTCTCCAATTTGAATTAGCCAATCATTGAATTCATTTTGGCCTTCAGATCTCATATTTTTTTCTAATCAAAGGTGTGTAAATTCTTTCCATAGTGGACTTGACTTCATACTTGTTTCTACAATGTCTGTGCAATTTCCACGTACAACCACAGGTAATGTTTGTCTGAAATCTCCACCTAATAACATGACTTTTCCACCAAAAGGCAAATCATTACCCATGACTTCAAGCAAAAAAAGATCAATACATTGCAGAGCATGGCAAGACATCATAGTGGCCTCAACTATGACAATCAATTTTGCTTTTTTTTATTTATTTGCTTGGGGTGATTTCATTCTAATATCGGACACTGATGTTTCTAAAATTGGAACTGGAAGTTAAAATCCACTATATACTGTTCTTCAACCTTCTAACAATAGTGCAGCAATTCCAGTTATTTCAAAGGTGCAAAGTGCAATTTCATCTTTACCTCTAATTGAACTCATTAACAAATTAAATAGATATCCTTTTCCAGATCCACCAGGTCCATCTAGATAAAAATAACGCTCTTTGAGCAAGTCATTATCTAGTGATTGTTGTATGGCATTGAAAGCGTGCTTTTGTAAATCATTTAAAGTGGCAATTTTTCTTTTGTTTTTCAACATCAGCGTCATAGTCGTCAAAATTTATATCATCAGTAATTCCTGGATCTGGTAGATTCAAACTGGCACAACTTAATCCATGACATAATAAGACTTCTTGAATTTCCATTAATGCTTTTAATCTTGCTATGGGCTCGTTATAACGTTTCAAGAAGTCTTCATATATATGTATTTTAAATGTTTCCCACAAAGCTAATGCATTTGGAACAATGCAATATATGCAAATAAATGCAAACTGTTCCCTCATCTGCCGTGGCATTTTACATAGTGCTGCTTCCTCTAGACATCTCTCCCATTCTGTCTCATCAGCAAGGAAGTTTCTACGTCTGGCAGCTAATTGAAATGTGTTAAAGTCTGTCATTGACAGTTCTCAACTCTTCCAAACTTTGTGCACTAGGAACATGTAAAAGTAGTAAACGGAAGCAGAAACATTCAATGTCTTGGACTTACAGTATACATTTGGGTTATAATTTTATTCCCACCTTGTTTTCTCTGCTTCCATAACCCATTGACGAAGACATAATGATATGGAATCTCATTGCATAAGTATTGTCTTGCCTCAATATCCTTACAGTTTAATGTAAACCAAGCTGTAAGTGTGGCTTGCCAGTTTTCATTTTGTGCCAAAGCATTTTCTTCATTGCCACTATGAAAATAAACTAATTGTCCTTGTGGTAAATGTACAGCTAATCCATATACTGCATGCGAGTGATCATGCATTTAAAATTTCAGAAGTCGCCACATTGCTTCTGGTGCACTGACATAGCGAGCATCTACATGAGAAGCAAGTTTATCATGTAGTAACTCATTGTCTTGTTCATTTGGTCAATTTTTGAAAACAGTTGCGGCATCATATCGTTTATAAATATATTTGTAGACATATTTAATTGATTTGAGTAGTACAAGCTTCAACATTTATGTGTGCATTATACTTCATTAATAGATGTGGATTATATGGCACTACATACATATTATCTACATGTTTCCCTCTAATTATTGTGTTTGGACCTTTTCTTCATCTGTACAATGGATATCCATCACAATTTGCAAAGATTTGATCTCTAAAGTCTTTAGGGAAATATTTAGTGCATTTTTTATTTTCCATACATGGTGAGTTTGGGTTTCTCTCTCCACATGGTCCATGAATCATGCGATGTGTTACAATGTGATAGAGTGTCTCATGCTTTTGCGGATGTGGAAGTTTAGCAGTAATTACTGAATCCACTTTCTCTGCAGTATTCAATGTATTACTTTTTTGAAGTATGAAAAGCATATGTGCATGTGGCAGGCCTCTTTTCTGAAATTCGATGGTATAAACATAAGCCCCACACTTTTCAAATACATGACATCACCAACAATCATTTATTAAGGCTGTTAATTTTATTTTGAAGACTCTAGCCACTAAGTCTGGTCTATCAGAAGCATTCTGGACCCCTTTTGATTTGTCAACAGTCTCTGGCCATTGAGGATTACATGTAAATATTGTAATAAATAAATCAGGTTTGCCAAATGTAGTTACAATAGCCATAGTATCATTGTATCTTTCTTGCATATTGCGAAGGGGATCCTTGGAAGGAAGATGGTAAAATGATATCTCTGCATTTCTTGGATATATTCTAATATCCCTCTGAAAAGGTGGTTCCCCTCATCATTTTGAAAAAAAGCAACCTCATTAGCTGTGGGTAAATTTATCAGAATGTCTGCCTCTTCTAAGAACCATATTAACTTTTGGCATAGCCAATTGATTTTGTTCAGCATGAATGCGTTCTTATTGTTTACCTTCTGACAGATTTTTATAAGCTTGAGTGCAAGGATTTTTTCTCATAATCGTATCAAGCTTCTATAAAACTGCAGGGAAGCATTTAGTATTTTCAGGAAGCTGCATGTGTTGTTCCACAGCTTCGTTTGTTTCTAGTACATAGAGTTGAGCAAATTTTCTTTGCTCTCCTTCCTCAGGGTGTAAATGTGAAGTATGGTGGTAAATTTGCCCTTGTACATTAAAGCAGTAAGGGCCATGTCCTTCAACATTTCCAACTCATTTTGCAACCATAGATGCAAAAGAAATGGCACTATTGTAAGATCATATATTTGTCTTAAATTTTTTGTAATTTGGGAAAGTTGGGTCACTCATTATACTTTGTAAATATGTAAGAAATGGTTGATTTTCTGGAAGGTTTACTTTTCCGTTTTGACAGCAACTAATGACTTACCATTTCCTGGTCTTTCACTGAGAAAACAATAAGCCCCACAAAATTGACAAAGCACATTCAACATACCACAATTGTGAGGCTCTACGTTTTTATCATAGAATATGGGACTTTTCTGTGAAGCAAGGTCAACATTATAATAGATATGTACATTATCATCATTACCATATTCTTCAGATATTTCCTGCTCAATATGTTTAAGTTTTCTAGCTTACGCACATTTTTGTTCTTGTAGTTTTTTCTTAGTGTCCTTTCATTGGCCAGACATTGTTTATATTGCTTTCTGGTTTCTGGCTGCTCGTCCATAGGACTCTGTAATTATAAATATGAATCTTTAGTTTCAACGTCCCGATTATGTTATCTAGCTATGTGGATGTGAATTACTCACTTAATGTAGCTTCCACTTCCTTTTCAAGTGTTCTCAATGCATTTTGTCTTTTATCATAAATTCTCTCCAGCTCTTCTTGTATTCTTCTTTTGGTATCGTCCGAATGTTTGGCTCTAGATCATTGTGGGGTCTGTGGCGGCAGTGCGTCAAAATGAAGCTGGTGAATGACTGGGAGGAGTACAGAGTGCAAGCTGTGATAGAGAGAGAGTATTGTGTGATAGAGAGGGATAGACACATTGTGTGGGAGAGTGCAGTATGTGTGTGGGAGAGTGTAGTACATGTCTATGAGAGAGGGAGAGTGAAGTGTGTGTGATAGAAAGGGAGGGCCGTGTAATATACAGAGTGCAATGTAATATAGAGTACAATCTAATATAGAGAGTATATTGTACAGGACCACCTGCTGGGGGGGGGGGAAGAGACACAAGTGTGGGGGAAGTTATGCATATGAAATGTAGTTTACTATAACGTTACATAATATATAAGAATTCTGCAATCAAAGAAGTTCATAAAATATACTGCACGATCATTGTAAATGAGTGAAGCACATGAAATAGGCTATAACCTATTATAATCTATTTAAACTATTATATATAAACTAGCTACTAGCCCGTCAAAAATGACGGCAATAAAAACTGAAGCCTGGCAATGCTGTTTGCCACACAATGTAAGCCTCTCCCCCTCTACTTTACTGGCCTTGTGATGAGCGCCTGTGGCGCTCATCACAGGCCTTGCAATGAGCCCCTTTGGAGCTCATTGCGAGTCTCTCCCTCTGTCTACTTCCTCCCTCGTGTCTTATTTCCCCCCTCCTCTCCCTCCCTTGTGTCTCCTTCCGCCTCGTCTACCTCCCTTGTATTTCCTGCCCCCCTGTGTTTTTACCTCCCTCTCCCTCCCGTATCTCTAAACCCCTCCCCTGTGTCTCTTCCCCCCCCTGTGTCTCCCCCAACCCTCCTTTGTGTCTGTTCTCCCCTGGCCTGTGTCTCTTTCCCCCTCCCCCTGTGTCTGTTCCGGCCTTCCTCGTGTCTCCATTTCCCTCCCTTGTGTATCTTCCCCCCTGCACTCTCTCCCCTGTGTCTCTTCTTTTTTTAAAATATTTTGGCATTTTGGAGTTACGCATTTGAACCAACTGTGTGCCTCGCGCTCATTGCAGCTTAAGACACAGCCTAAGTCCCGCGTGCCTCAACTGTTTGCCTCGCAGTGCAATGAGCGCCGAAGCCTAAGTCGTGCATGCTTTGTGAGGCTCGCAAAGTTCAACCAACATCATAAGCGTTCCCAACAGTGATAACTATATATGTACTAGGTCATGTCAAACAAATCTAATGTGTTTCTATGAGGTTAGTAGGAACATGGATCAAGGAAACTCTGTGGATGTAATATTTTTGGATTTTGTAAATGTTGTTGATACAGTGCCACATGGAAGACTATTGTGTAAACTAAGGGATACAGGAATTGCACCAAGTCTGCATATCTGCTCATGGATTGAGGGCTGGCTAAAAGACAGAAAGCAAGTTGTTGTAAATGGAACACACTGAGATTGGGCTAATGTGGTAAGTGGGGTTCCTCAGATTTCAATATTAGGTCCTCTCCTTTTTAACATATTTATTAATTACTTAATTAATTAGAAAAATAGCATTGCAATGTATAATCTTAATGGAGCAAATCTAGGGTTATCAGATATTGAAAGGGATTTGGGAGTACTTGTGGAAAACCACCTAGGCAACAGTGCTCAATGCCAAGCAGCATCTGCAAAGGTAAGTAAATATTAGCATGTATTAATAAAGGTATGAACCAAGGGAAGCAACTATAATTCTGCCACTATACAAATCCCTAGTACGCCCTCATTTAGAATATAGAGTATACTTTTGGGCACCATTTCATAAAAAGGACATTTTAGAGCTGGAAAAAGTACAGAGAAGGGCCTTGAAACTAATAAGGGCTGAAATATGAAGAAAGACTAACCAAAATAAACTTAATTTCTTTAGAAAAAAAAAATTAATTGGAGAGGGGATATGATTACCTTATATAAAATACATCCAGGGTCAATGGCAAGGCTCTGTCAAGTAAGCTTTTTGTGCCAATAGGTTTTCAAACGACAAGAAGACATCCTTTGAGGTTAGCAGTAAAAAGAAAGATTCCACCCTAAAGAAAGAAAAGGGTTCTTCACAGGAAGGGTGGGTAAACTGTGGAATTCTCTACCAAAAGAAGTGGTGACAGCAGATTTGGGAAGTGCCCATATTGCTGGGTGCTAATTAAAAAAAACAAAGTTACCTGCGAGGAGCTGATAAGCAAGCAATGCTGAGGAGAAAGTAAGAAGTCCAAGGGTACTGAGGGAGCTGGGTTCTGTAATAGCCAAACCATTATATCTAATTGTGAGGAATTGACTCTGCTGGGTTTTGAACCCTGGTCCCCAGGCTGCTATACCTCTTTCCTACCACTGCGCCAGCCTACCTTTGTGAATTCCATTGAGAGCTTATAAACTTGACTCTGCTAGCAATAGTATCAGTACCTAAGTCTCTTCAGCTGTGTCTGGTCAGGTGTCTGGTCCTTGGCCTATATAAGGCACTTCCTGTCTATTGATCCTTGCCAGATTATTTTGTGGTTCCTGATCACTTCAATAAACCTTGTTCCTGTTTTCACCTACAAGTTTGCGGAACTGGATTATTGCTGACCTTGGCTACTGGTCTCCACAACTTTGTGATTTCTATATCTTTACAGAATAATCTGGCCCTTTCATGGAGACCGCCGGGACAGATTCTACATTGGCCCAGCAGGTTGCTTTATTTGCAAGAACTGTGCAGACCCAGGCACAGACCATCCAAGTGCTGCAGGACCAGGTAGCTGAACTGCAAAATAAATTTCTGTCAATGCACAGTGAGTATACCAGCTACAGGGCACGTGATGCTGCGGCTGCTACTGTTACACCTGCCCAAGAGGCCCGCTTGCCCCTGCCAGAAAAGTTTGGAGGAGATCGCAAAAAATTTAAGGGTTTCCTAAATCAATGCCGTTTGCACTTCATGATGTTACCTCACCAATTTCCATCTGAAAGAGAGAAGGTGGGATTTATTTTTTCCTTATTCAAAGATGAAGCCCTGGCTTGGGGCTCCCCTCTTCTGGAACAAGACAGTCCAGTCTTGGGTAATCTAAATGACTTTCTTGAGGCTATGTGCCTAGTTTTTGATGACCCCAATCGATGTGCTACAGCAGAAGCCACTCTCCTTCATTTGCATCAAGGGTGGTGCTCGGTGGCTGAATATGCTGCTGAATTCAGATAGTGGGTTGCTGATACTACCTGGAACCAATCAGCCCAGAGGTTCCACTTCAGAAAAAGTCTCTCAGAAGCTATAAAAGATGAGCTAGCTCGTGTTGATCTTCCTGCTGACTTTGATGCATTTGTGCGTTTGGCTATCCGTATTGATCGGAGACTTTCTGAAAGAAGATTGGAAAGACAGGGCTCTTTTAGACCAAGTACTACTCCAATTTCCTATTCAAGAACTTCTACTCCGATCCCACAAACACCTACAGACTCTGAGCCAGAGGCTATGCAGGTAAATCTAATAAGAGGGCCATTATCCAACGAATAAAAACAGTGGCGACGCACTCACAATTTATGCCTGTATTGTGGTAGTGCAGGGCACTATGCCATCAATTGCCCTAGCAAATCCAAAAGAACAATAGCTATGGCGGCTGAGGGTGCACAGATTCGACACCAATCCCAGATTTCGGATCAACTGGATTCTGTCACACAACCCTTGTTTTCTCTGGCTCATGGTGAAGAGGGTATGTTGACTCAACATCCTCATTTTGTGGTGCCTATCACGTTGCAATGTGGTGATCATAAAATTTCAACTACCGCTATGATAGATTCTGGAGCAGGCGGAAACTTTATGGACATTAAATTTGCAGCAGGAAATAGAATTCAGTCTATCCCTAATTCTTCACCTGTGTTAATGGAGACAGTTGATGGTTCTCCACTTACGTCAGGACCGGTTACACATGAGACTGTGCCCTTAAAGTTGACTGTGGAAGTGAATCACCATGAGGCTATCTCTTTCCACCTAATTTCCTCAACACAGTTTCCAGTGATTTTGGGGGTACCTTGGCTTGCTCTGCATAACCCACAGATTGATTGGAAGATCAGAACTTTGTCCTTTCCTTCAGAACACTGCTTAATGAATTGTCAACCCTCTAAGGTAACACCTGTTGCCACAACAATTAATGAAATGGTTGCTACAAACTTGACTAAGCTTCCTATACAATATCGGGATTTTGCAGATGTCTGTGATAAGAAGAATGCTGATCAGCTTCCACCACACAGGCCTTATGATTGCCCAATAGAGCTGTTGCCTGGGGCTGCTATCCCATTTGGCCGTATATATTCCCTTTCTGAGCCTGAATTGAAAGCTCTTCGTGAATACCTACAAGAAAATCTTGCCAAAGGCTTTATTCGACCATCTACTTCTCCAGCAGGAGCTCCTATTTTCTTCGTAGAAAAGAAAGATGGCAGCCTACGGCCATGCGTTGATTACAGGGACATTAATAACATCACTGTTAAAAACCGCTACCCCTTGCCTCTGATTCCTGAACTTTTGGAGAGACTTCGCTCAGCTAAAATATTTACGAAGCTTGATCTTCGGGGGGCATATAATCTGGTTCGCATAAGACCCAATGATGAATGGAAAACCGCTTTCAGAACCAGGTACGGGCATTACGAATATCTAGTAATGCCTTTTGGGCTGTGTAATGCCCCTGCAACTTTCCAGCATCTTATCAATGATGTACTACGAGATCTCCTGGATCAGTTTGTTGTGGCATATTTGGATGATATCCTAATATTCTCTGATAATCTTGAAAACCACAGAAAACAGGTCCGTATAGTTCTAGAGCGCCTTCGTACCCACCACCTATACATTAAACTAGAAAAATGTGAGTTTGAACAAACAGACATTCAATTCCTGGGGTATGTAATAACTCCCAAAGGTTTAAGTATGGACGCAAGTAAAATTAAACCTGTGCTGGACTGGCCCATCCCCAAGAATGAAAAAGATGTTCAGAGATTTGTGGGGTTTGCCAATTTTTACAGGCGTTTCATTAAGAATTTCTCTGCCGTTATTACACCGATCACTGAACTCACACGTAAGGGGACTCCTTTTCAGTGGTCCGATAAGGCGGATACCGCATTTTCCCGATTGAAGACTCTGTTTACCTCTGCCCCTGTCCTGGTACATCCTCAGCCGGAATTACCATTTATTGTGGAAGTTGATGCTTCTGATTCAGCTGTTGGTGCTATACTGTCTCAAAGGACTGGACCTAAGATGCTGTTACATCCGTGTGCCTTCTATTCCCGCCAGATGGTTCCAGCAGAAAGAAACTATGACATAGGGAATAAAGAACTATTGGCTATAAAAGCTGCCTTCACCGAATGGAGACATCTCTTGGAGGGAGCTACCCATCCAATTACTGTCCTCTCAGATCACAAAAATCTGGAATGTATTCGATCAGCTAAGAGACTGTCAGCCAGACAAGCACGCTGGTCTCTATTCTTCTCAAGGTTTAATTTTTTGGTTACATACCGTCCTGGCTCCAAGAATGGTAAGGCGGATGCCTTGTCTAGAATAGCTGACCCCCTCCATGCTACCGTAACCAAGACCACCATCTTGCCAGAGGATATATTTATAGGAGTTACATTTCCTTCTGATCTGATGTCTCATATTAAAAAGGGCTACGCTGAAGACCCAGTTCTTCGTGATCCTCCTCGTGACCTCCATATGACGATGCTTAATGGGTTTTGGATTTTTCAACAATGTCTGTTTGCTCCGGAGTCAGTGCGACTGGACCTTTTACGTCTCTACCATGACTCAAAACCAGCAGGTCATCCAGGAATCCGAAAGACACAAGAGCTACTTGCCCGATCCTTTTGGTGGCCGAAGTATCATGAGGATGTTAAGAAGTATGTGTCCTCTTGTGATGTGTGTGCCAGACATAAGACTCCTCGCTCATCCCCTGTTGGCTTGCTTCAGCCTCTTCCGATTCCTCATCGTCCCTGGGGATCTATATCCATGGACTTTATTGTGGAACTACCTCCCTCTAAGGAACACACTACCATTCTTGTTGTTGTGGACAGGTTAACTAAGATGGGTCATTTCATACCAGCTCGTGGTCTCCCTTCAGCTAAACAGACGGCTGACCTGGTTATTCGGGAAATATTTCGCTTGCATGGAGTGCCTGATGAAGTAGTTTCTGACAGGGGAGTGCAGTTTATGTCTCGTTTTTGGAAACATTTTTGTTCTAATCTAGGTATTAATGTAAATCTGTCGTCAGCTTTTCATCCGCAAAGTAATGGACAGACTGAGCGAACCAACCAGACTTTGGAGCAATATTTGCGGTGCTATATTAGTTACCTGCAGGATGACTGGCTGGATTTTCTACCCACGGCGGAGTTTGCCTATAACAATGCCCAACACTGCTCCACTTCTTTGAGCCCATTTTTTTGCCAACTATGGTTACCATCCGACCTTTCTAGTCAGTCTCCCAATTACCACTTCCATTCCTGCTGTCACTGACCGGCTAACGGCCTTACGTGATTCCCAAGCACTGTTGAAAGAGACTCTTTTGGAGGCTCAGGAATGTTACAAAAGAGCTGCTGATAGGCATAGAAAGGAGGCCCCAGTCTATCACGTTGGTGACAAGGTGTGGCTGTCAACAAGGAATCTCAAGCTTCGGATTCCTTCTCATAAATTGGGTCAAAGGTTCATGGGACCTTTTGAGATCATTGCTCAGATCAATGCTGTCACTTTCCGTTTACAACTCCCGAATTCCATGAAAATACATCCAGTGTTTCACGTTGCACTGCTTAAACGTTTTCATGAAAACACTTTCCCTGGCCGAGCCCTGCCTGCCCCACCTCCAGTCCTCGTGGATGGTGAGGATGAGTACGAAGTGGACAAAATTCTTGACTCCAGGATCTTCCGTAGCAAGCTTCAGTATCTGGTTCGCTGGAAAGGCTATGGTGAGGAGGAGAGTTCGTGGGAACCAGTGGACAATATTCACGCTCCTGATCTCCTTCGGTCTTTTCATGTGCAGTACCCTGCTAAACCAGGTAATAGGGAATCCAGAGGCTGCACCTATAGAGCCGGGGGTAATGTGAGGAATTGACTCTGCTGGGTTTTGAACCCTGGTCCCCAGGCTGCTATACCTCTTCCCTACCACTGCGCCAGCCTACCTTTGTGAATTCCATTGAGACCTTATAAGCTTGACTCTGCTAGCAATAGTATCAGTACCTAAGTCTCTTCAGCTGTGTCTGGTCAGGTGTCTGGTCCTTGGCCTATATAAGGCACTTCCTGTCTATTGATCCTTGCCAGATTATTGTGTGGTTCCTGATCACTTCAATAAACCTTGTTCCTGTTTTCACCTACAAGTTTGCGGAACTGGATTATTGCTGACCTTGGCTACTGGTCTCCACAACTTTGTGATTTCTATATCTTTACACTAATCTTTCAAGACTCACTCACTACAGGATGACTGGAGAAAAGCAGAGGTGATACCTATATTTAAGAAGGGATCTAGAGCAAATCCGGGGAATTATAGACCAGTGAGCCTCACATTTGTGGTTGGGAAGCTTTTAGAAGGGTTAATAAGGGACAGAATACAAGAATATGTCTATTTCAACAAGATCGTAGGTAGCAGTCAACACGGATTTATGAAGGATAGGTCGTGTAAGACCAATCTAATTAGTTTTTATGAGGAGATTAGTAGGAACTTGGATCAGGGCAACTCAGTGGATGTAGTCTTTTTAGATTTTTCAAATGCATTTGATACAGTGCCACATGGAAGACTAGTGAGCAAACTAAGGGATACAGGAATTGCAGTAAATATCTGCTCATGGATCGAGAGCTGGCTAAAAGACAGGAAGCAAAGGGTTGTTGTGAATGGAACATACTCTGATTGGTCTAATATGATAAGTGGGGTTCCTCAAGGTTCAGTATTAGGTCCTCTCCTTTTTAACATATTTATTAATGATATAGAAGTAAGACTCGAAAGTAGTGTCTCCATTTTTGCTGATGACACTAAGTTGTGCAAGGTAATAAAATCAGATAATGATGTACTTTCCCTACAAAGGGATTTGCATAAATTAGAGAAATGGGCGGCTAAATGGCAGATGAGATTTAAGACAAATAAATGCAAGTTATGCATTTGGGAAGGAAAAATAGCCATGCAATCTATAATCTTAATGGAGCAAATCTTGGTGTATCAGATATTGAAAGGGATTTGGGAGTGCTTGTAGACAACCACCTAGGTAACAGCGCTCAAAGCCAAGCAGCAGCTGCAAAGGCAAGTAAAATATTAGCATGTATTAGGAAGGGTATAGAAGCAAGGGAAGCAAATATAATTCTGCCACTATACAAATCTCTAGTACGCCCTCATTTGGAATATGGAGTACAATTTTGGGCACCACTTCATAAAAAAGACATTTTAGAGCTGAAAAAAGTACAGAGAAGGGCTACAAAACTAATAAGGGGAATGGAGGGGCTAAGTTATGAAGAAAGACTAACGAAATTAAACTTATTTTCGCTAGAAAAAAGGCATCTACGAGGGGATATGATTACCTTATTTAAATACATCCAGGGTCAATATAAGGCTTTGTCAAGTGAACTTTTTGTAGCAAGAGATTTTCAACTGACAAGAGGACACCCTTTGAGGTTAGAGGAAAAAAGATTTCACCTTAAACAAAGAAAAGGGTTCTTCACAGTTAGGGTGGTTAAACTGTGGAATTCTCTACCAAAGGAGGTGATAACAGCGAATTCGATAGACAACTTCAAAAAGGGGTTAGATATATTTTTGAAAAAAGAGGGCATTCAAGGCTATCCTAGATAACTAGCAAAGGAATATTGATCCAGGGAGAAATTTGATCGCCAGTTTCTGGGGTCAGGAAGGAATTTTGCTTTTTTTCCCCCTTATGAGACAATTGGCAAAGTTTCAATTAGGTTTTTTTTTCTGTTTGCCTTCCTTTGGATCAATTGACATTTAATAATAAATAGTGCACATTAAAAAGATCAATAGAGATCTAAAAAGGTTGAACTTGAGGGACTAACTCTTTATTTATCCTCCAATACTATACTATTAATAATGATTTAATCAACAAATTAATTAATAACTAATCTGCATATTGCAGATCAGAGGAGATCTTAACAGGTTGAACTTGATGGACTAAAAGTCTTTTTTCAACCTTAATTACTATGTAACTAAGTTTAGACTTGACGATTACAGGCCAGTTACTTTATATAAAATATTCAAATGTTTGTTTGCTCCCTCCCAGGGTTAACTTGGAGTGAGACTGGTCAGTTAGTTAAGGAACTAACAGGAAAAAAGTTAGTGCTCGGTCAGTGCCAGGCATTTTTATTTTTTTTCCATATGTTTTGTAACAATGGTTACCATTTAATAAAACTGGAAATACATCTTAAAGCTTCCGCTTTATAAAAGTGTCAGAAATAAAGCCATAAAGGAGAGATTGTAGTTTACCACAACACATACGGTACATACACACAAAGATACATACACATAAACACACAGTAAAATAAATAATACATTTGTGTTCACATTTGGATATCTAAAAACAAGTTAAAACAAACTTATTTCCTGCTCATAATCCTAAGAGATACAGTTGTTGCAATGCATTCTGGGAAACTGGGTGGGGACATGCAAATGTGTCCACAATTAATTTTCCCTTTTTAACCAAATACCACTATAAATAGCCCCTTTTAGCCCATGCCTGCTGTTATAACCCAGCTTTCATAAATAGAATAAGATAGATTTTCACAATTTAGGCAACTTACCCACAGACCTTCCCTGTTTTGATCTGGTCAGATCTCACCAGTGTGGGGCTGGTACCTAATTCATGCAATGGATATTGTGGGAAGGCTATTAACCACATCATCATATAACACCCACTTTTGTTTACACTTGTTTAGTTGACCAAGTTTGAATACTAGGACCCAAATTCTTGTGGTGTATTAGGTCTGATTTAATCAGTTGGTAACTCTGTTCATAGACTACACAACAGACCAAACAGATGAATATACTGCTTATATCATACATGTATACACAATGCTGGGATTCTTACAAAAGAGGATATGTATACAAGGTTATAAGAATGGTAAAATATTTATTATAAAAATCATTGTGTAATTTTGTTATACACAGCAAAATAATTCAATTAAATGGACACATGTTTAGCATTTCCTTTTTACATGAAAATTGATGAAAAGTTAAATGCTTATGGATAGAGTTGTATCCTGCAACACAAACAGATTCATTCTCAATCAGTTTAACAAACTGGTCCACATATGGAGTTAGGAGAGGGTTAGGTTAATTCTTGCCAGGATAACAAACCGGATTAACATGCTTTATGTACCATTTTAAATTCAGGATAAAAAAAAATACACTGCAATTTTCTAAGTAAAACAATGTGTCTGTCATTGTAGGAGGCTTTCTCATAATTATATTATTTTGCTATCATATGAACTAAAAAAAAATCTTAAAAGGTAGGTTTGTCATCATTTTTTGTGAATGTATGTTCTATTAGACTACCATCATATAAAGATTGTCCTGTCCAAAGTCGAGCTGCAAACAAATGCCGACAAGGCAAGGAAGTTGTAGTATAAATGATGCAGCTGCAGGTTGTCATCTCTTTGTTAACTGTGAAAGAACAGATGCCCCCATTCAAGGAAAATCCATTAGCAGTCTCTTTAAAGTCATAGATACTCTGCATAGCAAGACTCAGTTCTTCCTCTATCTGGCTGGCAGACTCAGCTGAACATGCTGATCTGTAAATCATTATAATATTGTCCAAGTTTACCTCTCTTACTTCACTTTTTAATTTCTGTAAATCTAGAAGTCCTCGCACACAAACTGATAATGAAAGCGGTGGATTCAATACAGAATGCAGCTTCTGAATGTGAAAATTCATATGGTTCGTAAAGCAATATTCAAGATTTTTCTCAAATGCCCAACACTCAACCCACATTCTTTTGCTTTGATGCCATTTCTCTAGAAAGTACTGCAGAAAGTTCACAGGACACACACTTTGCAAGTCACTCACAAATTTCATATATGACTTGGCAGAGTCAGAGTATGCCAAGTTGTAAAGCAGACTCTTAATCTTTTCCAGCTTTGGGATTTCTAGCAGCTTTGCTTTATTGTTTAGGTCCTCTAGCACCTGAGTTCGACAAACCTGTATTTTGCAAGAAGGCAAAACTTTGTGAAGAGAATCAACATCAGTGATGCTAGCTCCTGTTGTTAGGCACTTTACTTTGAGCTGGATAGAGGGAACACTCTGAACCAAAGAAGTCACTATGGAGACTACAAGGTCTGGAATATCCTTCCGGAGTATACAGTAGGCACACTCTCTACCATTCCCATTGGCATCCTGACACAGGACAGTATAGAGCTCAAACTCTTCATTTACAGTGAGCACTTTGTCCAGGTACAGAACCCTAGGAAAAGACTCTACCATATTCCCCATATGGAAGGTAGAAATGAAAATGCTATTGAGAACTGCGGCATCCTCTTGAAATTGGAATTTTACTTTGGCAAGAGAATCATCTTTGAAAAGCCCCTGTACTTCATTTAGTAGGTCACACATTCCCTGATCCTTGGCTTTGCTATACTCCTCCAGACTCCACATAATATCATGAGACAGGAAACACTTTGAGACATAATTTGTTATATTGATTGGCAATTCCATGCTAGCCTCCAACCGGTGACGTTTGGAATAATGAGAGAACTCCAGTTCAGGCAATTTATGGTTGTGCACAAGTTTTGCTTCAATGACCACAAGACGATCCCTTTTTGGCCCTAATCCCAAGATGATGGAAGCTGGGCAATCTATTTTTTCTTGACTATGAATGAAGTAAAAAAAGAAAGACAGAGTATTAATAAACGAAGGCAAACATTTATCATCACTGAAAACTAAATCAGTATAATTTTATAGGGAATATTAAAAGTAAGTGAGAAATATAAAACAATATAAAGTGAATCATATAAATAGGGCAATGAAAAATTTAACATAAAACATTTTGATTCAAATGAGTTGCATGTCTGAACAGAACATTCAATAAGTTAAAACTGCCACTTTGACGTTTGCTAGAGCTTTATTAAAATGATTAAATATACCAAAAAGGAACACAGGGGAGATAAAATAAGACAATTGTATGTAATATACTGATCCTATTGACACACAAATTGTGTTGTACATATGCTCCAATTGGAGGGATACACTGATTCCAGCCTTCAGTCAAGTTCTAATTTCCTAAAATGGTAAATCCATATAATTTATTTAAAGTGTATAAGCCCCCTAGTTATATATGTCTGCATACACCTGTATTTTGAACATACATACAGTAGAATGTATGGAGCCTGGCTCTCTTAGTATAACAGCCTTGCACATTGAGTTCTATGGACCTGCCCAAAATATAGAAACTGCTCTTATGATAAAGAGACATTCACATACATGTACAAGATGCATTCTTAATGTTCTATTAGACACTGTTCCCAAGTTGTGCCATTTATAAAAAGAGACAAGCTATATTTGCCATTTAGAAACTAGGGTCAAGTGTCAGAAGCTTATATGCAAAGAGCTAACTTCATAACTCCATCGGTATTGTAACCAACTATAGTGAATATTTAACAGGGATGCAAGGGGCATTAAACTAGTCCATAAAACTCCAAGGACTCACGGGCTAAACACAACTTGACTTCCGGGTTCGCAATGCGCATGCGTACGCCTTGCGTGATGATGCAACAATGAATATAGAGATATGTGTAATACAATTTTGGATGACACTAGTACATATAAGGTCACTCCAAAAAATCAAACTAATAAGTATAAAAAACTATTGAAAGCTATTTTGGATAATGCCAAAAAGGAATATCTCATTGATGATCAAACTTATTGTTTTCTATACCCTAAATATCCAACTATCTCTATCTTTTATTCCCTTCCAAAGTTACATAAGAAAAAAAGTACCTATCCCAGGTAGGCTTATTGTATCTGGCACTAATAATTTATCTCACAATGCCAGTGTATTAATTGATTATTACCTGAGGGAGATGGTAGAAAAATCACCATCATATGATAAGGACACTAATGATATCCTTAAACAATCGGGAGACCTCTGTATACCGAATGCCTCATGGCTAGCCTCTATTGATGTAGAGGCTCTTTATAGTAGCATACCCCACCAATATAGGATAGAAGCATTGAGTTACTTTCTGAGCATGAACGGTACTACTCACACTAAGTTCAATAACTTCCTACTATACCTACTAGAGTATGTGCTAAAACACAACTATTTCACATACAATGATAAATGGTATCATCAACAAAAGGGCACGGCCATGGGCACACCATGTGCCCCAGGATATGCCAATTTATTTCTAGGATGGTGGGAGGAAAAGTTTGTTTTCCAAGATTCTGGCTCTCCTCTCTCTGAACATGCAATAGTATGGCAGCGCTTTATAGATGATATTCTGGTAGTCTGGACAGGCACCAGAATAGAATTTGAGAAATTTATGGTTGAATTGAACATGAAAGATTTTGGTCTTAAATTCACCTATGAGATAAGTTTCTCATCTATTACCTTTTTGGACTTGTTGATAACAAAAGATGGAGATGGAAGATTATTGACTACCACTTATAGGAAAGATACAGCCAATAATTCTCTACTTACCTGGGATAGCCAACATTTTGGGCCCTTAAAAAGAGGGATTCCCAGGGGACAATACCTTTGAAAAAGAAGAAATTGCAGTTCTGACGACAAATTTAAATTGGAAGTAGACAAATTCCGAACTAGATTTCAGGAAAGAGGTTATTCTAACAAATGCCTCAAATCTGCTTTTAAATATGCATCAGACTGCAATAGAACAGAATTGCTTAATGGCCTAAGTAAGAATAACCAAATAGACAAAAGAAAACAAGCAACTACGATGTATAATGACTTTTGGTTATGACTCTGATATGGTTAGGGATATTCTATCAAAACACTGGCATCTTCTAAGGAGTGATGAGGATTTAAAAGATATTTTGACATCTAATGCCTATATTACCTATCATAGAGGTAACAATCTTAGGGACAGGTTGTTAGTTCATAGTTCATTTAAAGAACAGAAACCTAGAACCTGGCTACAACCATTAGCAGGGTGCTTTAAGTGTAGCAAATGCAAATTTTGCAAATACATTACACCCACAAAAATATATGAACACCCCATAACTGGGGAAAAATTAATAATCCAAGACTTTTTGAATTGTTGTTCTATGGCGGTAGTTTATGTGGCTACCTGTATTTGCAGGAAGATCTATGTAGGCAAAACAAGGCGCCAACTATGTAGCAGAGTGGGTGAACATATATATAGTATTAAGAATACACCAATTGCTCGCCATGTAAGATATTATCATGACAACCAAAGTGAGGTACTATCTTTTTGTGCAGTAGACAGAATTCACATTGGACACAAAGACAAGGGGACCTTGAAAATAAATTATTACAATGTGAGGCACGTTGGATTTATAAGCTTAAAGCACAAGCTCCCAATGGGCTAAACAAAGGGTGTACCTTTAAAACCTTTATTTAATATAATGTTTATATGTATACGTTATATATACTCTTGTTATATATACTTTCCTTTATTCATTATAATCTGACAGATACACAAATTCCATCTCACTTCACCTACATGTATTTGCTTATATAAACATTCCTTATGGTAGTATATTCACTCCCTGTTAGGTTATTGCACATTTAATGTGGTTTAGTACTTCATTTGTTGTTTTCATTGGTCAGGCTTGGCTCCATATTTTTCTTATTCACTAATTTATTCACTTGTTATTTAATATCACCTATGTACTAGTTGCATTCATTACCGCATATGTGCTATTTGCATCTAACTTGCGGCCTCATAGCCCTATACGCTGCTTCTTTTCATTTCACTATTATAATATATGTATATGTTGTATATTCTCTACACTCTATAGAGGTTCAACCCTTCATAGCTAGATCACCCACCTTTTTTCCATTCATTCGGATATGGACTTTATCCTTTACACTGTATGTTTATTTTGTATTCTATTCACTGGTTATTTACCAAACATATTAAGTATACAGGGGTATCCAAATTTGAGATGTATTCATTCCTTATTCCTCTTCTTTATTCCCATGAGAATTTACTCTTCATTATTTTCATCACACTTGAATCAAGCCTTTGATTTTGACTATATATAACATTCTTCATATTCATATCACTATGTGAGTATCCCTTTCTTTAGCCTTTTGACCTGCAATACCATATGCCTCCAGTTGATGGCGACCCTATTCATTTTAACACCTCTGAAGTGTTGCACAGGACCCCTCATCTCTATTATAAGTAGTTCATTCCCACAGCGTTATTCAATTTTACCTTTGAAAAAGACGTTCTACGCCGAAACGCGTCAGGACATGCGCACTGCGAACCCGGAAGTCAAGTTGTGTTTAGCCCGCGAGTCCTTGGAGTTTTAGGGCCTAGTTTATTGCCCCTTGCATCCCTGTTAAATATTCACTATAGTTGGTTACAATACCGATGGCATTATGAAGTAAGCTCTTTGCATATAAGCTTCTGACACTTGACCCTAGTTTCTAAATGGCAAATATAGCTGGTCTCTATTTATAAATGGCACAACTTGGGATTAGTGGCGAATAGAAAATTAAGAATGCATCTTGTACATGTATGTGAATGTCTCTTTATCATAAGAGCAGTTTCTATATTTTGGTCAGGTCCCTAGGACTCATTGTGCAAGGCTGTATTACATAGAGATCCAGACTCCATACATTCGAATGTATGTATGTTCAAAATACAGGTGTATGCAGACATATATAACTAGGGGGCTTATACACTTTAAATATATGTATTTACCATTTTAGGAGATTATAACTTGACTGAAGGCTGGAATAAGTGTATCCCTCCAATTGGAGCATATATACACAACACAATTTGTGTGTCAATAGGATCGGTATATTACATACAATTGCCTTATTTTATCTCCCCTTTGTTCCTTTTTGGTATTTTTAATAATTTTATTTGTCGCTGTTGTGTATAAACGTAATATTCATTTAGTCCTTACTAGTCCCACTATTTTTGTACTGTTAAGTTTGGGGTGGAAAACACCCTGGGGAAACCTTAAATTCCTCACAATAAGTTTTTGACTTTTAGAGCTTTATTAAACATAAAAATAGATTGGTCTTCACTCGCCCAGTCAATCCTTGATTTACTTTTCCTCACTTTGGTAACATCTTGATAACGTTATAGACTACTTGATATTCGCTGTCACCACCTACTCTGGTAGAGAATTCCACATATTAACCACCTTTACTGTGAAGAACCTTTTCTTTCTTTAAGGTGGAATCTTTTTTCTTCTAACCTTAAGAGATGTACTCCCGTCAGTTGAAAACCTCTTGGCACAAAAAGTACACTTGACAAATCCCTATATTGACCCTGGATGTATTTATATAAGGTAATCATATCCCCTCTGAGGCGCCTTTTTTCTAGAGAAAATAAGTTTAATTTTGTAAGCTTAGTCCCCCCATTCCCCTTATTAGTTTTGTTACCCTTTTATGTACTGTTTTTCTTAAATGTAATGCCCAAAATTGTACGCTATATGCCAAATGAGGGCATACTAGGGATTTGTAAACCCTTCTTAATAAATGCTAATATTTTACTTGCCTTTGCAGATGCTACTTGGCACTGTTAACTAGGTGGTTGTCCACAGGCACTCCCAAATCCCTTTCTATATCTGATATCCCTAGAATTGCTCCATTAAGATTATAAATTGCATGGCTATTTTTCCTTCCCAAATGCATAACTTTACATTTATTTGTAATCAATCTCATCTGCCATTTAGTTGCCCATTCCTCTAATGTATGCTTATCCCTTTGGAGGGAAAGTACATAGTTTTCTGATTTAATTAACTTGCACAACTTAGTTTAATTGAGACAATATTTCCCGTCCTACTTCTAAGTCATTAATAAATGTTAAAAAGGAGAGGACCTAATACTGAACCCTGAGGAACCCCACGTACCACATTAGTCCAATCTGAGGGCCTCATTCTATTAATGGCTGTAAAATGTAAGCAAAGCTGTGATTCCTTGCGAGGGTGCTGCGGTCCCTCGTAGCCCTACGCCTACGTTGCTATTCGAATGAAAGTGGCAGCAGCACAACCCATCCTACGGCCTATCGCAAGCTATGCAATCGGCCGTTAGCTTTGGCGGGCTTGGAATGGATCAGAGTGGAAGCCAGCAAAACTAGCCAATACTGTAATTTGTGGCCGCAGTCTGCCGGGCTTGGAGATCGAGTTGCTGCCTTGGAGGTCATCCAAGCCCCGGACTACGGGCTTTGATGACCCTTGTGGGCTTTACCCCCCCCAGAGGGTCCCCACATTAACCCTTGAAGCAGGGGTCCCCCTGCACAGGCAGAAAGCTGTGCCGAGGGCGCTGACACAGTATTTGGCTGCATACAAAAGAGGAGAACTGCAGTGAAGGACCCGCGGCGACGCCGGGTGACCGGGAAGAGAAGGTAAGCGTGTGCCCACGCTAGAACTTACCCCAAACGTGACGGGCCTGGCACCGAAACGCAGGTGGTGGAGGGGGACATCTAGCCTGAGGCCCGGGATGCTCCGGCTGTGAAGAAGGCCCGAGCCCGACTCTGCACACCGCCATCTTCTCCCGCGCGGTGGAGGCACCGTCGGAGGCCCCCCCCTCGCAACAAGGCCGCGGTGTGCACGCAATAGGCTACAGGCGAGAGGCTCCTGGTCTGGCAGAGGAAACAAGATCCCAGATTAGAGGCCAGAGGCCCCCGAGAAGAGAGAGATCAAGGTAGGGGCCCTCTAAGGAGTCTCACCCGGCCAGTGGAAGAGCCGTTATTTTCCCGCCAGTGGAGGGTCGGCCATTTTCCCTCAGAGGTTATAGGGGCTGTAGAGGGAAGAGTCAGCGGCCCAAGATGGCGGTCGCAGCATAGACAGGCCACGAGGCCTATCAAGATAACCCCATCTCGCTGCACACCAAGCACTACAAGAAAGACCCCTGAATAGGAAGGGGTATAACTCACACCAACAGCCACCCAGCACACCCCAGGCCTTCTGTAGGAACAGACACACTGTTAAGAGGAGCAGAAACCCTCATCATAACAGCAATAAAATACATCTCACCCCACAGAATCACTTCTGACCAACTGAGAGGAATTGGCAAACCTGTCTGACAACTTCTAGCTTCTCATAAGGGGCCCAAAATAAATCAGCAATAACACAAAAGAGTGTCAGAAGTTCAGGTGTGTACCACAAGAAACCCCCAGGGTCACCTCAAAGGGAGGAAAAGAATACTAGACCCCTCATCCACACAACAAACAGCAGTTTATAACACATAACAAGGCAGCCCAAATCGTGAGGAATTAGGGACCTAAACACAGTTTATGCTGAGAAGCTAATCCGGTTGGGGATACAGAGAGCCCTCAAAGAGGTCAGAGAAGACAACATCTTCCCCAAAAGAGTTAAAACTCCACACAAGGAGCTAACAACATTTCAGGGGCTAAACAGACAAACGACACAGGTTTACAACATCACCTGACTTCCAATATAACAACCTGTACTAGTGGAAACCCTCTACTACCTAGTGGACAAAAGTGTAATTACACAACGCCTGAGTAAACAGTCCACACTAGCGCAACTCCTAGCTACAGGATAACGCTCCTAAAGGTAACGGAGAAGTAGCACAAACACATTCACTGCAACACCCTAATCTGAATGTGACAATAGAGTGGACTGATTCCACGGTTAACAATCTGACCACAACTTCTGCACACACAGCGTTCCCTACCGCCTCACAGCAGGGAAAACAAGATCCATAATTTTTGGGGCTCCCCTGACGCATTGAAACCTGTGTCCTATCCCTACTAACGTGCAGACAAAGGGGCCCACTGTATCCTTACTCCAACAGGATACACCAGGAACAGACACAAAAAGCCAATCCTCAAACGATAAAGATCAAGAAGACCAAACATCCACGGACTGTTACATCTCTTTAAGTTTAATCAATGTTCTTGGAGAATGTTGAACAAAGTAAAAGTGCTGCAACATAGGGACGCTAACAATTGCACTGGGACATATTAAGTGACCCCTCCTCACTAGGAAAAAACGAAACTAAAGAACTCCAACTGCGATGGCGGGCGTCGCCACGAGGAAAAATAACAAGGGTATCCAATCTTACTGCCGGCCAAAGTCTTCGACCAATACTCCAACCAATAATAACACCATCGCCACAGTCTACACCCCTACTAACTTGGAAATGTCGGCACCAAGCACCAAAAGCGACATCCAAGACTTAAAAGAATTAATAACCAACTTTAGAGCAGAGATCAAATCCGACATCCAGAAAGTGACTACTGAACTATCCACAGAGATACAAAAGGCTGATGATAGAACCACACAGCTGGAAACAAAAATTTCAGACATCATTCAACATAACAGCAGGCTAGAAGAAGAGATCTTGGCCTTGAAAGAAGAACAATCAAGGCAGCAGCTACAGCAAGAAGACCTAGAAAACCGATCTAGACGCCAAAACATTAGACTGAGGAACGTGCCGGAGACAGTCAAAGACCTTCACGCTTATCTAAGCGATCTCTGCGACACTCTCCTCCCAAACACCCACCCAGAAAATATGAGATTGGACAGAGTTCACAGAGCCCTTGGCTTCCGACCGTCACCACAAGAACGCCCAAGAGACATCATAGCCAGATTCCATTATTACTCCACCAAAGAAAGGTTTATGAAGGCCGCAAGGAAAGTCATTCCTCCCATAGAGGGGCACCAGCCTTTGCTCTTTTCGGATTTATCACCGGTAACCCTTGCCAAAAGGAGACAAATGAAACCTGTACTGGACTGTATATTAGCGCAAGGATGGAGGTACACGTGGGGGTTCCCATTCCGCCTCAATGTCTCCAGAGACGGAAAGATTTTTACTGTCAGAACTCCAGAGGAAGGAATCAACTTGCTGGCAGATTGGAACATTAGAGTCAACAACGGAGAGAATCTACACGTATCAGAAGGCCCCAGTGGGAGGAGTCCTCCTCCACACGAAGGCAGAGACTTAACACTATAAGTTGCCATCTTTTCTTTACCCTACTAATATGATAATCTATGCTAATTAAAAGTTAGAGGAACAGGATCAACAACACATTAACCACACCAGTGAGAGAGGGAAGCGACTAAAAGCACACCATAGGATACACCCCAGGCCATAGAGGCTAAAATACCAGATACTTAAATGGCGTCCCTAAGGGCGCTAACGAATAACCAGTCACAGACCCCCACAAACAGTAAAATTTAGGCAGTCCGATCCAGTGTCAGCTTGTAGACACTGATTGGCCCACCAGTACAATAACAAGAGGACAGCTAAGTGCTCTCCTCACGGTAGTAGAAGTTACTACGCCATATTTAAACAAAGAACAAGAGGACAGCTAAGTGCTCTCCTCACAATAGTAGAAATTACTACGCCATATTTAAACAAAGAACAACAGAAAGTTGTATTACAATAGAAATTATCTAGTCCACCAGAGAGTCACACATACAGACTCTTAAGCCTTAGCCAAGTACCTAGAATAACCATAGAGACCTCCTCTGGGAGAGGAGAACTTGTCCACACAGTTATTAGCCCAAGTTTTGCTGGACCTAAAGAAGTTTATATTAACAGTTACTTTGTTAACTACTGTTTTTTGTTTTTTTCCCCTTAAGAACAGAGACTCTCGCACACGTTTGCTTGCTGAACGGTTTTCGGGGCGGAAACCAGCAGGGGGCACTGGATCACTGTACCGTAAACTTCCAGGTAGGTGAGCCAACCCCCCACACTCACCAAAATGCCACATACCTCAGTTAGAACTATGGACATTGGCATAGCGTCGCACAATGCTCATGGACTGAACGAACCAGTTAAGAGAGGGGTTGCCCTGAGGAATTATCAAAAATTAGACATTGTGATGATTCAGGAGACTCACTTTAGAAAACAAGCAGTACCAAAATACTGGGGGGGGAGTCTTTACACAAGCGTTCCACGCTACCTCCGAAACAAAACAAAAGGGGGTCACCATTTTGCTCCACAAGAGACTCAACTTCCAACTAAGTAAAATCCAAAGGGATACAGAAGGCAGGTACATAGCAGTTCAGGGTACAATACATGAACGGAAGGTCACATTATTGAACATTTACGCCCCAAACACAGACCAAACGCCATTTTTTCAGAAAATACAAAAACTCACAGATAGTTGGGATGACGGGCTTAAGATAACAGGAGGAGACATGAATGCGGTGTTAGACCCATCCAAAGACAAGTCAAACAACCTAGATTCACACAAAACCCCCACGGCGACCAAAGCACTCAAAAAACTATTAAATTCAAATTGTATGATCGACACATGGAGAAATATGAAGCCCACAGAAAGAGAATACACATTTTTTTCAGATAGACATAGGTCACTTTCCAGAATAGACTACATCCTAATTCAACAAAACATGGCAGGGAACCTAACAGAGGCCGCAATATGTCCCATAGCATGGTCAGACCACGATCTGGTCAAAATTTCCATGAGAGACCTTTTACCGATGGGAAATAGTCCGAGATGGACGTTAAACCCTGGCTTACTTAACGACCCAACAACACGCGAAAAAATTAGAACAGCAATTACAGAATATTTTGATCTTAACAAAGGCGGCGAAATTAACGTAAATGGAATTTGGCCAGCCCACAAAGCAGTAATCAGGGGAACCTGCATACAAATTAGTTCGCTTAAGAAAAAAAAAGGACCAGGCACAAATTTCACTCCTAAATCAGAAAATATTAGAGGCCCAAAAACTATATGGTAGAGATAAATCACAACAAACTTACGAGAAGGTACTAGGATATAAAAAGGAACTCAACGATATATTGAGAGGAAAAATGGTCACTATACTACAACGATCCGACGCTAAATTTTTTAGAAACGCAAACAAGCCTGACAGAATGCTGGCCAATAGACTAAAAGAAAAGAGAGCAAACTCATTCATTGCCAAACTAATCACCAAAAATAAGCAAATAGTTTTTAAACCAGAGCAGATAGTAAACGAATTCAGGCAATTTTATGCCGATCTTTACACAAAGTCAGACAACTCGGGTACCCCAAATCACAAAATAAACATCGAAAAAGCACTAAGTAACATAAATATCCCACACCTAGACCCCGCTAAAGCCAGTTCACTCCTTGAGCCCATATCGGTTAAATAAATACAGGAGGTGATCAAGACAACAAAAGCACACAGGGCCCCGGGTCCAGACGGGTACTCGAACCTATATTACAAATATATGAGCGACTTACTCAGCCCGACCTTACACAAACTATTTAACGGCTTCTTAAAAGGGGGGAAAATGAAACCGGAATTCTTAGAAGCCAAAATCATAGTAATCCCTAAACCCGGGAAAGACCCAACCCAGTGTGCTAGCTATAGACCAATTTCCCTGATCAACACTGACTTAAAAATATACACTAAAATCTTGGCGGCCAGACTAGCGGAATTAATTCCTGAGATAATACATCCGGACCAAGTGGGGTTCACTAAAGGCAGGGAAGTGCCAGATAACACCAGAAAGATCATTGACCTCATTGACATAACTAGCAGAGGAGAAAACCACGCAATGGTTCTAGCACTCGATGCCGAGAAGGCTTTCGATAGATTAGACTGGACATTTATGAACTCTACTTTGATTAAATTCGGGTTGCCAGAGGGCTTTCTCAAAAGCGTTGCATCACTATATTCAGAACCAACTGCCCAGGTGACTTACCAGGGATACAATTCTCAAAAACTCAAAATCACAAGAGGTACACGACAAGGTTGCCCGCTGTCCCCACTGTTGTTCGCCCTTAGTATAGAGCCCCTAGCATTAGCTATTCGCCAACACACTGACATATCTGGTATACCGGTCGGCCTGACAGACCACAAAATAAGTCTCTTTGCAGACGACATTCTCCTAACAATCTCAAACCCCCTAGTCAGTCTTCCTAATCTATTCAAACTCTTGTCAGAGTTTGGCTCACTGTCAGGGTTCAAAGTAAATACGAGCAAAAGCATAGCCCTCAACCTATCCCTCTCACCCACCATGGAAAAGCAACTAACCAACAACTTCCCGATAAAATGGTCCCCTAAATCTATTAACTATCTGGGCATACAAATTACTAAATCAACTAAAGACCTGTATGAAGCAAACTACCCAACTCTCATTAAACGTATAACGAGTGACCTACATAGATGGTCAGAGCTAAAGATCTCATGGATAGGAAAACTACATGCCATTAAAATGAACATTCTCCCCAAATTACTTTACCTGTTCAGGACCATACCAATATCAATCTTAGCTAAAGAATTGAAAACTATGCAAAAAATGTTGACGAGATTTCTTTGGAACAACAAAAAACCTAGGGTAAACAGAGAAACAATTACCGCAACTAAGAAGAGGGGTGGACTTGCGTTCCCAGATATCCCCCGTTATTTCAAAGCAGCTAGGCTAGCACAATTAGCAAAATGGTTCGTCAGAGACTCCCCCCCAGTATGGGTCCAGATAGAGAAACACACACTGAGGAACAACGATTTAATCATGCATCAAATACCTTGGCTCTCCATTCAGAGGGCTTCAAACTACCCCAATCACTACCAACTACTGTGAGGCACACAATAATTTTATGGAAAGACGTAAATAGGAGGAACATGCTTCTAAACCCAGAATCCGGGCTTACTCCCCTGTGGCCCCAATCGGCCAGCCCCAATATAAATACTAATGCCCAATATAGATGGTGGACTGAAAACAACTGCTCAATTGCGGCAGATCTACCTGTAGTTAATCAAAAACGGTCCACGACTGCATTCCTAGACAAGAAACACCTCCCTCCAGGAGAATGGCTTAACCTACTCGCTATAAATCAAAGACTAACTCAAACCATCAGGAACAAGGGTGGGCAAAATAAATCCATATTCGAAAGGTGTTGCATTAATTTCCCATCAGGGAAGGGCAACATTTCCACAATATATAACCACTTATGCGAGTTAACCACTCCTCACAAACTTCACTACGAAAGGGCATGGGAAGCAGACCTTTACATACGATTAGATAAGGACCAATGGAACAGCATCTTGAAACAAGCAAAAAACTCTTCACTTAATATAATTTTGAAAGAAAACTCATACAAAGTGATCATGAGATGGTACCTAACCTCAGTTAGAATGAACCTAGGTAACCCGGTGAATAGCGATTTATGTGAAAGAGGTTGTAATCAGAAAGGGACTCTAATTCATAAATTTTGGGAATGCCCGTTGATTAAACATACGTGGGTAGAGACGTATAAAATCTTAGAGAAATTATGGGATCAGAAGTTTCCCATGAGACCAGAGGAAGCCATCCTGGGGCTACCGATAGAGGAGTTGTCCAACTCGGAACAATTCCTGACCAACCAAATCTTTCTAGCAGTCAGAACAATAATAGCCGCCCACTGGAAAACACCCACACCTACATTCGAGAAAATCCTAAACAAAATAGGGTTTGTTCGTTCCATGAGCATTTTGTCTGCTGAGGTGAATCATAACTATAAACGCTGGGCCTCCTGCTGGTCCGCCTGGGAGACAAGATTCGGCGGGGAAACGAGGTGAGTAACCCTTTCCTCCTAAGAGACCTAGAAAGGAAAACTATATTAGAGTAATCCTAATTTATCCAACCTTACTCAGTTAGCCAAGTTCAGAGGCGGCATCTACCAAGAGAGTTGATACCGGTCAGGTTCAGGCCGGGATGTGGACAAGTAACACAGTTTACATAGATCATTCCAGTTGTATGAGATTTCATTACTCATAGTTTCCTCCTTAGTCCCAACCCAGTTAAAAATATCTTTCAGCAGACATAAAATTAGAAAATGGAAAAAGAGGAGGCGTCCTGGACATATAGACGTTCTATAAGAAGATAGATGTGATGTATGTTCTTCTTGTTATTGTATACTTTTCACGTCTAATATGATGTTTTTGTTTACTCGACAAGTGTTGTCTGACTGTCCAATAAAAATCATTTAAAAAAAAAAAAAAAAAATATCAAATTTCCAGCCCGCGCGGGTCCTGCGAGAAATAAATAATTAATCCCTGCCGCGGGGGTACTATAAGTATCCCCCCGCACCTAAAATTAACCCCAGCAATGACGGGGTTAAAAATAGAATAATTTAGTCCACTTACCTTTGCAGATGTCCCTTCAGGAAAAAAGGTAACCCATAGGAAAAAAAGAAACATCTAATTAGTACACTACATATAATAAATACACATTGTAAATACAGTATTAAACTCACCTATCCAGCATGTCCCCGTCCAGGTAAGTTTAATGTATTTTATGTGTAATGTTAGTCATGTTTTGTGTTTATGTGTATATGTTGTACTAATGTTATGTATCTTTTTTTCCAGGGGGCGATCCGGTGAAAAGTAGAAGAAGACGGACGGGGTCATGCTGTAAAGGTGAGTTTAATACTGTATTTACAATGTGTATTTGTTATATGTAGTGTTTTGTACTAATTAGATGGGTTTTTTTTTCCTTGGGGTTTCCTTTTTTCCTGAAGGGACATCTGCAAAGGTAAGTGGTCTAAATTATTCTATTTTTAACCCCGTCATTGCTGGGGTTAATTTTAGGTGCGGGGGGGATACTTATAGTACCCCCGCGGCAGGGATTAATTTTTTATTTCTCGCAGGACCCGCGCGGGCTGGAAATTAGATTTTTTTCATACAGCAGGGGGTCCCGATGGGACCCCCGCTTCAAGGGTTGATGTGGGGACCCTCTAGGGGGGGTTCAGCCCACAAGGGTCATCAAAGACCGTAGTCCCGGGCTTGGGTGACCTCCAAGGCAGCAACTCGATCTCCAAGCCCGGCGGACTGCGGCCACAAATTACAGTATTGGCTAGTGGCGATGTGCAGGTAGTAGGGGGGTAGGTAGTTTTAGGTAGGCAGGAGTTAATAGCTTAGGGTAGAGATTAAGTGATTTATTGGGGGGGGGGATAGTGTAGTGTAGTGTTTGTACTTAGTGTCATGAGGGTCCTGGACGACCCTCATGGCACTTATGGGGTTGATTATAGGGTTCTCATTGTCCTCTGAGGGTCTTCATAGACCCTTATGGGACTGATTGGGTTAAATAGAGGCTTACAGGGGTCTGTACAGGCCCACATAAGTGAAGGGTTAGATGGAGGCTAATGGCGGTCTGTATAGACCCCCATAAGTGATGGGGTTAAATAGTGCTAAAAGGGGTTAAATAGGCCCAGTTAGGGTTAGATAGCTATAGTTCGGGTTAAATAGGGTATAGTTAGGATTAATAGTGTAGTGTTTAGACTTTTAGACTTGTAGGGTTAACCTATGGGTTAATAGTGTCCTAAAGACCCCTATTGGACTGAGGGGGTTAATTTTAGTCTCATGGGGGTCTATATTGACCCCCATGAGTGATGGGGTTAATTTTAGGTGCCGGGGGGCGTACATATAGTAGCCCCGCGACTTGGGGGTAACCATTAGTGTGCCACAGGCCCTTTAAGGACCCGCGGCAGGAAATTCAAACCCTGAAATTCCCAAGCCTGCGGCAGGATATGTAAAATAACATAGATGCTGCGAGGGTCGTGATCGAGACCCTCCGCAGCAAGGGAAGGGGTTAATTCGGGGAGCCTGCAGGGGTCCCAATAGGACCCCTGCATTATAGGGTTAATGTGTGCACCCTAGAGAGGTCTCTATCGGACCCCTGCATTATAGGGACACTGTGAGGACACTGCAGGGAGGGCGATTAATTGAAGCGGCCGCAAAGGCTTCACAGCCCTTGCGGCTGCTTCAGAGTACAAGTAAGCTGCTGCGCCTTTTGGGCCATTTTGCGGGACTGGCAGAGGGCTGGCCGGAGGATTTGAATAGGGTTGGGTATTTCCATGCGGCTGAATCTCTTGCGGCCGAGTGTGATCAAAGAGTAGCTTGCGGCTATGCATCTCCTACTGCCATTAATAGAATAAGGCCGTGAGATATTTACTGCAATTCCTGGATCCCTTAGTTTGCACAATAGTCTTCCACGTGGCACTGTATCAAAAGCCTTTGCAAAATCCAAAAAGACTACACCCACTGAGTTGCCCTGATCCAAGTTCCTAATAACCTCCTAATAGAAACAAATTAAATGTGTTAGGCACGACCTATCCCTCATAAATCCATGTTGACTCCTACTTATAATACTATTTAAATAGGCATATTATTGTAGATCATCCCTTATTAACCCTTCTAAAAGCTTCCCAACTACAGATGTGAGGCTTACAAGTCTATAATTCCCTAGAATTTGCTCTTGCTCTCTTATATAGGTATCGCCTCTGCTTTTCTCCAGTCATCTGGCAGCGACCCTGTAGTGAGCAAGTTTAAAAAAAAAATAGATATAATGGTTTATCTATTACAGAACCCAGTTTCCTCATTACCCTTGGATGTATTCCATCAGCTGGGGCTTTATTAAGATTTATTTTTCCAACCTCTTTTGGATTTCTTCCTGCGCTAACCAATTATTTGGCGAAGGCAATGTAGCACCATTTTTGTTGCATTGTGCCAACCACTGGTACCTCCCTTGTGTATACCAAAGAAAATAACTTTGTTAGCTCATCTGCCTTTTCCTGGTCATTCATTATCAGACGGCCGGTTTCACATTGCAATGCTCCTATAGCTTCCTTCCTGGCCTTCTTCCCATTAATATATTTAAAAAATATTTTAGGGTTAGAAAATGAAAGGTTTGTTGTAAAGGTGAGTAAGACTATTTTAGCCAGCCGGATAGCTCTTTTGTAAGCCTTGTTGATTTCCTTTTACTCACATAAAGCTGCCTCTGTTCCCTCCTCCTTGTATAATTAAAACAATTTTTTTGCCCCCTTATGATCGTTAAATCATTGATAAGCCACATGGGATTTGATTTATTCCTTTTATTTTCACACGGTATATGCAGATGTGTATGTACATTTAGTAATGATTTGACTGTTGGCGATTTATTTTCAGTATTTTTACTAGTAAGTTCTTTATCCCAGTCTATACTTTGTATTGCTGCCCTTAGCCCATTACAATTTGCCCTTTTAAAAGTAAGTTTTTGTTTGTCCCTTACAACTTAGTTTTTCTTAAACAAGACTGTGTTGTGATCACTATTCCCCAATGGTTCACCTACCGTATTGGTCCGAATATAAGCCGCACCTGTAAAATTAATGGGAAAAAAATATAAAAAAAGATAGTACTTGAATATAAGCCGCACCCTTAAAATTGGAGAGAAAAAAAAAGACTCTCTAACTGATCAGCCATTGCAAAAAAAAGGCTCTCTAATTAGTACTGTAACGTCTTTTGCAGGTTACAGGCCTTACAGGACGTTAGAATCACTAAAACGGTAAATCGCTATTCAATTGCTACAATTCTGCAGTCTCAAGCATGCAAATCGGCACCCTTAACTCGCAATCACGCAAAGCGGCAGTAATTTTACATTCGCGAATATAAGCCTCACACGTAACTCGCAAATAGGAAATAGGTGCAGCTTATATTCGGACCAATACAGTATTTCAATAGTTGATATATCAATATTATTTGTGAGGACTAAATCCAAGATACTCATTTCTAGTAGTTTCTTGTATAACCTGGGTCAAATAATGATCCCTGAGTGCACTCAGGAACTTGCTTCCCTTAGCTGAACTGCTAGCCTCATTCATCCATCTAGTTAATTTCAGTATAGTTAAAAATCTCCCATTATTAGAACCTGACCATGCTTAGCTGCATTTTCAATCTGTATGCAACAACTGCAATTCCCCACCTTCAATTATATTTGGGGGTTTATAGAATATTCCTACCAATAGTTTTTTTTAGGGTTTGTGCCTCCACTATTTAACGTAACCCTCAAGAATTCAACATTAAATCGCTAGTTCCAGCAAAAATATATTTTCTGACTATAAGCTTAAAATCAGGCTTAACATAAAGACAGATCCTCCTCTTCAACCATTACCCCTATCTTTCCTAATTGTAACCATCCAAAAGTAACCATCCAGTCATGAGATTCATCACACCATGTTTCAGTAATGCCTATCAAGTCCCATTTTCATGTATCACTAATAATTCTAGCTTGCCCATTTTCCCTGATAAGCTTCTGGCATTAGCAAGCATACACTTTATGTTGCTATGAGTCTGTAGTTCTGAAGTGCTTGCCACTGTATTTGAGTTACATAGCAATACCTCCCTATTTTCTATAGCAACCCTCCCTCCCCCTCCTCCCACATGGGTAATTAATTCATCCCTTTCTTCCTCTACACTTTCTACCCTATTACTTTCATCTGGTCAATGCCACCCAGTCACTAGTTTAAAAACCTCCCCCAGCCTTTCTACCATCCGCTCGCCTAACACATAATTAAAGTGCAATCCATCCCTGCTATAGATATTGTACCCAAGAGAGAAGTCAGCTCAGTGCTCTAAAAACCCAAACCCTCATTAATGCACCACTTTTTTAGCCACAAATTAACCTCCCGAACCTCCTCCTCCTTGGGCTAGCACGTAAACACCGGTAGTATCTCTGAAAATACTACCTTTGAGATCCTTGCCTTAAGCTTATTTCCTAGTTCCCTAAAATCATTTTTAGGACACTCCATCTTCCACTTACTTTGTCATTAGTAGCTATATGTACCAAGACAGCTGGTTCATTTCTAGTCCCTTCCCGCAATTTATCAACCCGATCCACAACATGCCGAACCCAAGCACCCGGGAGAAAGTAAACTGTTCGATTGCTGGGATCTGGGGGGACAAAAAGGTGTTCCTTCCTAATAATAAAGTCTCCTACAATAAAAACCTCTCTCTTGCTCTGCCTATTCTGGCCTCCCACTCCCCCAGTAGATCTGTTCTTTCCGGCTGTTAGAGGGAACAGCTCTATCTGGCATTGCAATTCCTAAATGGACATCCCCAACAATTTCTCTCAATCTGGCAAATATGTTGGTGCTTGACAACTCAGTACTGACCTGCATCCTCTTCCTGTTCACCCTGCTTCCCTTTGTAACTTTAACCCAGTTACCTCACTAGGCATCCTCACTAGCCCAAGGCTCCACCCTCCATGCTAGGCCCAGCTAAACTGTGCTCAGTGAGCACCAATTCCCTTTTCAGTGGAACAACATCATAAAGTGTTGCAATTCTCCTCTCCAATTCTCCGATTTAGCTTCCAGAGAGGAAACATGCTCACACCTCTCACAGAGGTATGGACTCTGGGTCAGCTGCTCTAGCTGTGCATACATGTGGCAGGATGTACACTTAGTGAGGTTGCCACTGGAGTGACTCATTATTACCAGTTACAAAAATACAGTGAGAAAAAAACCCAGTATATTTGTATACATTTTTCTCTAGAACGTCAAAAAAAAAAAAAAAAAGTGAAAATGTGATTTGGCTTTGCATTAAAGCTGTGTAATACAGCAGGCATAACCTTAAAAGGAAGCCATGATTGAAAATAGCTATGGATTGAAGAGCGGGGCATTCGTGGGCACATTTGCATGTGCCAACTCAGCTTCCCAGAATGCAGTGTAAGTTTTAATAAGTTTTTCGGAATTCTGATCTGGAAGCAGGTTTTTAAACTTGTTTTAGACGTTCAAATGTGAACACAGGTGTACTCTTTACTAATTATATATATATATACACAGTGGATATAAAAAGTCTACACACCCCTGTTAAAATGTCAGGTTTCTGTGCTGTAAAAAAAAATGAGACAAAGATAAATCATTTCAGAACTTTTTCCACCTTTAATGTGGCCTATAAACTGTACAACTCAATTTGAAAAACAAACAAATCTTTTAGGTAGAGGGAAGAAAAAATTAAAAAATAAAATAATATGGTTGCGTAAGTATGCACACCCTTAAACTAATACTTTGTTGAAGCACCTTTTGGTTTTATTACAGCACTCAGTCTTTTTGCATGGCACATTTTGACTTGGCAAGATTTGCCCCCTCTTCTTTGCAAAAACACTCCAATAAATCATTTCAGAACTTTTTCCACCTTTAATGTGGCCTATAAACTGTACAACTCAATTTGAAAAACAAACAAATCTTTTAGGTAGAGGGAAGAAAAAATTAAAAAATAAAATAATATGGTTGCGTAAGTATGCACACCCTTAAACTAATACTTTGTTGAAGCACCTTTTGGTTTTATTACAGCACTCAGTCTTTTTGCATGGCACATTTTGACTTGGCAAGATTTGCCCCCTCTTCTTTGCAAAAACACTCCAATAAATCATTTCAGAACTTTTTCCACCTTTAATGTGACCTATAAACTGTACAACTCAATTGAAAAACAAACTGAAATCTTATAACTGGGGATGTAGCTGTGTTCAAAATTAAGCAATCACATTCCAAATCGTGTTAAATAGGAGTCAGCATACAACTGCCATCATTTAAAGTGCCTCTGATTAATCCCAAATAAAGTTCAACTGCTCTAGTTGGTCTTTCCTGAAATTTTCTTAGTCGCATCCCACAGCAAAAGCCATGGTCCACAGAGAGCTTCCAAAGCATCAGAGGGATCTCATTGTAAAAAGGTATCAGTCAGGAGAAGGGTACAAAAGAATTTCCAAGGCATCACATATATAGTTGTGAGCGTACGGGCCGTTGCTCACACTTGCGGGCTGGCGAAGCGATGGCCGTGTCTCGTGAAGCGAGCCGCGGCCCTCGCATAGCGAGGGCGGCCGGGGCTCGCGTAGCGAGGTCACTGGGCAAGGGCCTCAGTTGCTGGCATGGAGCGCCAAAAAACACGACACACAAATTCCGACACTCGCTAAATTTTACGAGAAACGCAAACAACGTACGAAACACGTTACCACACATTACGACCTCGCAAACATCGGACGCAACACGCCGACAAACAAACATTTAAAACACAATAAATACACACAACACACACATAAAAAGCTTACCTACAGCAAGAGGAACCATCCAGCACCTCAAAAAAAACAAGTTACACCTTCATTTAAATAAAAATAAAACACTTTAGACACTAATAAAATCGCTAAGCGAGAGAAAAAATGGCCGACGGACAAAACGAAAACGAGGCTACAGCACTCTCCACACGTAAAACACCACACCACACTCGCAAAACACCACACGAAACTCGAAAACCACTACAAACCAACAATGGACAATACGCAAAGACGCACAACACACATAAACCGCCATGTAACGCAAATGCGGAAGTACGACACTACGCGAACGGTTTCGCCACGCGCACGCACAGTATTACACTGCACACATTCACCACGCTTATAGAGCAGCTCCACAACACTAATGCTGCAGCAATGTCAAAACACATTCACAGCTCTTCAACACAATGCTTCCAAATAGGTAAAGTATATTCATTTATTAATGTATTATATCATTACTATTACACACCAAACAACATTAGCTCACTTACAATAACATTGCCGTCATTTTTTGACGGGCAAGTCGCTAGTTAGATATAACATGGAACACAGTGAAGACAGTCATCATCAAGTGGAGAAAATATGGCACAACAGTGACATTACCAAGAACTGGAGCTCCCTCCAAAATTGATAAAAAGACGAGAAGAAAACTGGTCTGGGAGGCTATCAAGAGGCCTACAGCAACGTTAAAGGAGCTGCAGGAATATCTGGCAAGTACTGGCTGTGTGGTACATGTGACAACAATCTCCCGTTTTCTTCAAATGTCTGGGCTTTGGGGTAGAGTGGCAAGACGAAAGCTTTTCCTTACAAAGAAAAACATCCAAGCCAGGCTACATTTTGCAAAAACACATCTGAAGTCTCCCAAAAGCATGTGGGAAAAAGGTGTTATGGTCTGATGAAACCAAGGTTGAACTTTTTGGCCATAATTCCAAAAGATATGTTTGACGCAAAAACAACACTGAACATCACCAAAAGAACACCATACCCACAGTGAAGTATGGTGGTGGCAGCATTATGCTCTGGGGCTGTTTTTCTTCAGCTGGAACTGGGGCCTTACTTAAGATAGAGGGAATTATGAACAGTTCCAAAGACCAGTCAATATTGGCACAAAAACTTCAGGCTTCTGCTAGAAAGCTGAACATGAAGAGGAACTTCCTCTTTCAGCATGACAATGACCCAAAGCATACATCCAAATCAACAAAGGAATGGCTTCACCAGAAGATGATTAAAGTTTTGGAATGGCCCAGCCAGAGCCCAGACCTAAATCCTATTGAAAATCTGTGGGGAGGATCTGAAGAGGGCTGTGAACAGGAGATGCCCTCGCAATCTGACAGATTTGGAGTGTTTTTGCTAAGAAGAGGGGGCAAATCTTGCCAAGTCAAAATGTGCAATGCTGATAGACTCATACCCAAAAAGACTGAGTGCTGTAATAAAACCAAAAGGTGCTTCAACAAAGTATTAGTTTAAGGGTGTGCATACTTACGCAACCATATTATTTTATTTTTTTATATTTTCTTCCCTCTACCTAAAAGATTTGTTTGTTTTTCAAATTGAATTGTACAGTTTATAGGCCACATTAAAGGTGCAAAAAGTTCTGAAATGATTTATCTTTGTCTCATTTATTTTACAGCACAGAAACCTGACATTTTAACAGGGGTGTGTAGACTTTTTATATCCACTGTATTATATATCCTTTTTAACCCCTTTTCTTTGCACTCCCTCGTTTTATTTAAACTCCCACACTTGCACAATAACTGCACATACACTAGAACTGTTCGAAAACTCCCAAGTTGGCTCCTTCACCTGTTGAAATAGGTTCTTACCACTCCCCTGGGCAATGATTACAGACCACAAAACAGAAAACACCCTTTTGTTTCTAACACTTATTCACAGATCAGATTTTAAAAAAAATTAAGTTCTTTTTTTTTTTTTTTTTACATATGACCATTTGTAGCTCTGGTCAAGCAGTAAATATCCTCCTTTGCCAGCGAGGAGGTTTCTATGTAAATTATTGTGGTGTATGCATAGCTACTTTAACACTTACTCACATAGCCTGGAGGAACGGTGTGCGCAAACATTTTTATAAGAAACAGAAGCCTCCTAGTGTAAGGAGTGGTACTTTATGGCATGTAAGCATGTCTGAAATAAACATAAACTTAAGGACATACTGTTTCTTAACTAAGACAAGCTTTTAAGTAGATAGAATAGGCATGTGTGCATTGTAGTTCATATCTGCAGACAGACAATCTCAGTTTCTTCTATACCATACAACAGTCAACTCATATGAATGACAAGATTACCTGGTGTCGCTGCCACATCTGAGATTCACAGTACTGTATTTTAGAGACTGAATTAGATCTGGGCTCATATCATCATCAGTCAGTGGCACTGACTGCCGAATTACAAAATTAGTCTTTTGTTCTTCACACCAATTGTTCAGAAAAGAGTTAAAGTCTTCCCAGCTGGAGAACTCCATACATTCCAGTCCATTTGTCTTCTCTTCTTTGCAGATCTGAAAATTCAAATTAATTACTTTAATATAAGTATCTGCCATCTAATTGATGCAGAGTCTGTGACACTCATTGATAAACAGAACTTAGTATAAGCAATTACTACAATAGTCTTGGTTCCTTTCCTTCACTGTGAAATTTGGACCAGCATCAAAGCATAATCCTGCATTATCATAACTGTGCAAATTACTGTGAAAGCTATATTCTGGTAGCCCACTTCAAAAATAAAACTTAGTGATTTGAAAAAAAAAATGTATAAGCTTAGTTTGCTCCAGACCCACTGCAACATGCTCATTTTAAAGTTGCACAGTGGAGGTTCCAAAAGTTTGTGAAGTGAATATTATTTTTTTACAGATGCATTTCCATACATTGAAATCTGCCATTTTTACCTGCCAATCAGCCTTGCTAAACCACTCCCAAAGCAGTCTTATCTCCACAGTAGGATCTTGTTTGTGGTTACATAGCAAGGAAAGCAAGACTTTTAAGGATACTAGAAGTTGCCTTCTACTGGGCATGTGCAGAGAAGAGAAAATATGTCAAGAGATATATGCTTATCTGTATAGGAGAAAACAAACAAACTGCAGAATGTGCCCCTTTAGAGGCAAAGCCAGCAGAAGATACAGAAATAAATACGGTATTGTTTTCACGCAAAAACATTATCTGCTAAAGTGAAGATTTTACCTGAAAATCGATTTAGTGTTGTGGGAAAAAAATAACTTATATGTAGTTAGTTTGTTACATACTTAAAACTTGTGAAGTTTTTCCCCAACTACAGCAGCTGTTTAATTGGCAATTCTTGCAAATAATTACAAATTACGCTCAGAGATTCTGGATATATTCTCAGTCTTAATTTGCAAGTGGGTTACACTGAAGACTCACAGGAACAGGAGGTTATGAAAGGCTGACTAAGCACATTCTGCCTATCATTTCCATTAGCAAAACGCCATTTTAAGAACTTACATTTTTTTTTTTATTAAATACTTGTTATTTCTTATACTTAAACCTTTTAATACATTTGTAACTTTCAGTTTGTTACATTATGTTTTTGGGGCTACTGAACTGTGGGCCACAATCAATTGCAAGCCCGCAACTCGATCGTAGTAGGCCGTATGTCTCCAGGCCTGCTACAAGATTTAACTGGGCTACAATTCCGGTGCTATTCAGTTGAACAAGGCTGCAACTCGCTGCCCGAGATCCGAAATCATAAATCCTGGTTGCATATGTAAGCAGAGCAGGGCTTGCACATGCAAGCTCGTAGCTACTACTAACAGTAAATTAGATCGTCATCATGACGGCAATCAAACCTGCCGGATCCCCCGCAGGCTCACTAAAGCAATCTTGCTGCGGGGTCCCCATCGGCACCCCTGCATGGTCCCCACATGCACCCTATGATGCAGGGGTCCCTACATTAACCCTTGCTGCGGGGGTCCTGATCGGGACCCCCGCAGCATTTAAAATTCAAATTTCCCACCTTGTGGGTCCTTAAAGGACCCATGCTACAATTGTAATAAACCCCTGCCTAAAATTAACCCCATCAGTCCAATAGGGGTCTATATAGACTCTTATGGGACAATAATTAACCCTGACATTGACACTATAAGTGCCATGACGGTCCTAAGCACTACCCTACACCATTATCCACCCCAATAAGCTAATAAATCTAAACTAACCCCCCTCTAAGAAATTAACCATATTTAATCCTCACCATACCCAATTAACCATATCACAAGCCACTTACACCCTAACTGTACCCTACTAACCTTAACTGTAGCCTACTAACCCTAACTGTACCCTACTAACCCCATACCCTATTAACCCCTACCCTACCTAACCTCCTAATAAAATCCCTAACACCCCAGTAAGTACAGAAAATAAAAACCCTGATGCCCTGGTCTTCAGTCTTTTGGACCCAAAAAAAGCTACTAACGGAGCTCCTCCCTTGAGAAGCTCCCCGCCGCAAATGAAAAATAAAAACTGTGCATTCTGATTGGCTGAAATCTGACTGATTTTAGCCAATCAGAACGCTCAAATGCTTTCAACCAATCAGAATGGGATATAGGGGTGTATCCCATTTTAATCGGCTGAAATTGCTGTCAATCAGATTTCAGACAATCAGAATGCGCAATTTTGTGGCGGGAAGATTCTAATTACTGTTAGTAGCAGTAATTGTTTTTATAGAACGTCCCAGAAGTGTGAAGACCAGGGCATTGGGGATCACCGCTGGAGGGGCATGTTGGCCAGGTCCGACTCATTAACCCTTTCTTTTTAACAGGTTTCAAGTCTTTTTTTTCCCCCTTTTTTCTGCAATGCTTTTGTTATTTTCAAGTAATGTGTTTTTTGTTATTGTTTTTTTTTACTTACTGGGGGGTTATGCAGGTAGTGTAGGGATTAATAGGATAGGGTAGAGGTTAATAGGATAGGAGTTAAATGGGTACAACAAAGAGAAGAGGGGTGTGGAAAGATAGCTCACCAATTCCTAGTGCAAAATAACCAATATATTGTAATCCCAAACCCTTGTTCATAGAGATCAGTAGGTAAAGCTCTCACCTTTTCTAACCTCAGTCTATGAGGTATAATATAGACTTCCTAACACTTGTTGGCTTGTAGGTTGGTACTTCTTTCCTCCGTGAACGTCTTATCTCATATTCTTCCAATAGAGTGTGGGTATTAGGGTAATGTATAGATGTACTTTTCAGAGCATGGGGAATATTACAACACTATCAATACATAGTGGTACCCAAATATAAATATTTTGGCCGGGTTTAATATATCCCCTTTGGAGTAATAGGTGTCTTTAATCAAAATACTATATAAAACATGGTTTCAATATAAATATTCAATTTATTCAATGTTTGTAAAACAAAAATAATATGATAAAATATGTTCAATAGCGCAAAATAAGAATAAAAATGGCAAATTATACAGTGACTCTAATATTATTAAAAAATAAATAAATAAATATAGATAGGAAAAATACTGGACAGGCGCGTTAAATGTATCCATTCATAAATGTTACCCATAAGATGATGTATAGCTTATGCGCTGGTAGATATACATACACATAATATGCATCCATTTGATATCGAGTGTGCACTATTCATAATGTATCTGTACATATGTAAATGTGTGAATATTACTCATGATGTGGATCAAATAATACTTTTATAATTTATAGTGTGGATATCTCACTGAAAGCTTGTCTCTGGGAAGTAATCTAGTATCATATATAATTACTACTGGTATGAATAGAGTAGATAGGGATGACTTTTAAAACATACTGCAGACCAGCATACCCCATAGAAGTCCACCTGAATGCGGTTTAAAGCAATCTAAGGTAATTTCGGAAGAGCAGCTTCTCACCAGACCCATATCTAATTTTACAACGGACTATTTAATATTATTAATATCTGTGTTATGATAATTGCGGAGATAGACTTTTTACTGTTAGATTGTTCTGCTATTGTCATGATATTCTGTCGCTTATTTTTAAACTATTAATGCTCTGTGTTCACTGAACCATTTTACTGCTCCAATGTATCTACCCCCTCAAATATCTCCTTGTTTTGTCTTATAGATACTTTTAAAACATACTGCAGACCATCATATCCCATAGAAGTCCACCTGAATGCAGTCCCCTCCCACCCTGCCCCTCTACCCACCCACCCTTGTTTACACTTAATATATTGAGGCATAATTACCTGCACATGTTCAATCAGTGATATCTGCTTATTACCTCTAACCACTCCCTTCAAGAATACTTGCTTACACAGTGCCATTATGTTTCCTCACACCACCTTCCTTATTATAACTTCCTGTCTCTTTTTCAGACTCTCTTATACTGTCTCTACACATGTCTCCAATAATATAACTCTCTTACCTTCCCTGCTTTCCTCTCCTCTTCTCTGCTCCCATGAGCTCCTCTCCTTCCTCCAGTCACTATCTCATCCCTCCCCTAAAGCTGAAAGCAGAAATGCTCCTGTAAGTCCTATTCCCATCTCCTTTTACTCTCTCTCCTTCTTCTGATGGCTTGTGGGGATATATCCAGGCCCCTCACTCATTCCCACCTGCTGTCAGCCACACAGAGTTCCCAGGACAGCAAATACCCAAAACACCCATAATCTAATACCAATTACTTGCCACAAACCATCTACTTTGCCCTTCTCATGTGTCCTCTGGAATGCAAGGTCTGTTTGCAATAAACTTACCTTCATTCATTACCTCTTCATTTCCAACTCCCTCAATTTACTGGCAATCACATAAACCTGGCTTACATTATCTGACACTGCCTCCCCTGCCGCACTCTCTTATGGTGGTCTACACTTCAGCCACACTTCTAGACCTGGGAACAAACAAGGTGGAGGTGTGGGCATACTACTATCCTCTCGCTGCACTTTTGACTGCATAGCCCCGGTTCCCTCCCTCCAATTATCATCTTTTGAAGTCCACACTATCTGCATCTTCTCTCCCATCCCTCTGCGAGTAGCTATGATCTATCGCCCGCCTGGATCACCCTCTCAATTTCTGGACAACTTTGCCGCCTGGCTCCCTCACTTTATCTCCTCCAATATACCTTCACTCATTCTTGGCTATTTCAACATAGCCACTGACACCCCCACCTCCCCAACAACTGCAAAATTACTTGCACTTACCTCTTCCCTTGGCCTCTCACAATGGACAGATTCCGCAACTCACAGTGGTGGACACTCCATTGACCTTATTTTAACTAATCTCCGCATCTCCAACCTTGACATCTCCTCACTTCCCCTATCTGACCACCACCTGCTAACTTGCAACCTCACCTCATCTTCCGCTCACCACCCTTCTTCAAATTCTGCCACCAGAACACGCAGAAACCTGCAAGCACTCAACCCACAACAGTTTTCAAATGTACTTAAACCTCTTCTCAGCCCCCTCACCACCATTGCCTGCCCTGACATCGCCACTTCACAGTACAACGCTACTCTAACCTCCACCCTGGACTCTTGCCCCCATAATCACAAGCAAACGGCCTCGCTCTCACCCACAACCATGGCACACTACACAAACACGCTATCTACAGAGATGCTCACGCACTGCAGAACGACTATGGAGGAAATCTCGCACTTCAGAAGACTTTCTCCACTACAAGTTTACCTTGCGCTCCTACTTCTCTGCCCTCAATCTTGCCAAACAACACTACTTCTCATCACTAAATTCAAACCTGTCCTCCAACCATAAATGTTATTTTGCTACATTCAACACCCTCCTTAAACCACCCGCACCTCCTGTCTAACGGCTGATGACTTTGCCAACCACTTTAAAAATAAAATTGAAACCATTCGAAATGAGCTCTCCTCCCAGCTTGGCCCTATCCCACTATCCTCTCCACAAACCAACAACATCCAACCCTTCCCCTTCCCCAATCCCTCCTACACTATGGATTCCATTGACCCTGTAACCGAGGATGAAGTATCTACATTATTATTAACCTCTCACCTTACAACATGTCCAGATGATCCTATTCCATCACAGCTAACCCCTCCCCTATCCACCACACTAATCCCAGCTCTCACACATCTATTCAACCTCTCCCTAAACACTGGCAGGTTTCCATCCTTCTTAAAACACGCCATAATTACACCCATTCTCAAGAAGCCCTCATCTGACCCAGCTTCTGCCTCCAACTACCGCCCTATCTCACTACTTCCCCTGGCTTCTAAACTGCTTAAGCGGCTTGTTTACAATCACCTCACTCCATTTATTTCCTCCAATTCCCTTCTTGACCCCTTCCAATCTGGTTTCCATGCCCAACACTCAACAGAAACAGCCCTCTCAAAAGTCCCCAATGACTTGCTAACCTCCAAATCAAAGGGTCTCTCTGCTGCCTTCGACACAGTTGACCACCCTCTTCTAATCCAAACTCTCCGCTCATTTGGCATCCAGCGCACAGCTCTTTCATGGTTCACATCCTATCTAAAAGATCGTACATTTAGTGTCTCCTTCTCTGGCACCTCTTCTTCACCTCTCCCTCTGTTGGTGTTCCTCAAGGTTCTGTCCTAGGCTCCCTCCTCTTCTCCATCTACACCTCCTCCCTTGGCACCGTCATAAAATCCTTTGGATTTCATTATCATCTCTATGCAGATGATACTCAAATCTACCTCTCTACACCCAATCTATCCCCCTCTCTTTTAGCTCATGTTTCCAACTGCCTCTCTAGTATATCCTCCTGGATGTCCGCCCGTCAACTCAAACTCAATATGTCTAAGACTGAACTCCTAATCTTTCCACCCTCTACTACAGCTTCCACTCCTCAACTATCTCTCACTGTTGACAACACCATCATCACTCCCACCTCCCAGGCCCGTTGTCTTGGGGTTCTACTGGATCCCGCCCTCTCTTTTATTCCTCACATCCAATCGATAACAAAATCTTGCCAGTTTCACCTAAACATCTCCAAAATTCGTCATTATCTTACAGAAGACACAGCTAAAATTCTAATACACTCTCTCATCATATCTCGACTCGACTACTGCAATTCACTCCTTGCTGGCCTACCCATCTTTCGGCTGTCTCCCCTCCAATCCATAATAAACGCCTCCGCTAGACTCATCTTCAATACCAAACGATCAGTGTCTGCAGCTCCTCTCTGTCAATCACTCCACTGGCTTCCCATAGCTTCCCGAATCACATTTAAAATCATGACCCTAACATATAAATCCCTCAACAACAATGCACCCCCTTATATCTCTGCTCTTGTTTCAAAATACACTCCCAACCGCCGCCTTCGTTCTGCTAACGACCTTCTTCTTTCCTCCTCTCTCATCACCTCCTCTCACTCCCGTCTTCAAGACTTTTCTCGTGCTGCCCCTACTATTTGGAACTCCTTGCCTCGCTCCATTAGATTATCTTCCTGCCTCAAAACCTTTAAAAAATTACTAAAAACACACCTGTTTAAAAAAATCTTATCACCTTCAGCCTATATAATTACAACTGCACACTACACAGCTTAATAACACTCACACCCACAATCTACAGTACAACACACACACACCCCTCCAATTGACTAAACAAATTGCATTCACGTTGCCATTTTGCATTTGTCACCACCTTGTATCACACCTAAACCCTTAGGGCCTCATTCTATTAGCGGCCGTAAATCGGCCGTAAGGCTGCGATTCCTTGCGGGGGTTCAGTTAACTCGCGATTCTATTTTACGGCCCCGCAAGGATCTCCTTTTACGGCCGGCCGCATATCTTGGAACCGGCCGTAAGCTGTGAAATATAAAAACTCAAAAATAAATTCAAGCCTGCACTGTACAGCTCTGTAAATGCTAGGGATCATATTGGGGGACATGAGGATTAAAAGGAACCCACTCTCAAGCTTGCACATCAGCCCAAACCCAAGTTCAAATTAACTGTTTATTTTCCGGCTGCGGCGTGGGCATGTCTGAGGTGCTCCAAGCACTCTGGACTTTTTACATGGATATTTTACGGATATTAAAAATAAAATATTTTACGGATTTGAGTATAGGATAATTATGTGCTATTTTTTCTAACAACTAAAATCCCTTTATAGTCTTCTCAAAGTGCAGGATGGCTTTAATTTGAGCTATTTTATGTGCTTAATTGGTGCTAGCGGGACCTCTTTCCTGCAAGTAAGCAGCGGCTCGTTTTTAGCCTTGCAGAGAGGGTTCCCGGAGCAATTGAATTGCAAATAGGAATTTGTTACGGCCGAAACTCTTGCGGCCGTTTTAGATCAAAGGCTTTCCTCTGGCGCGAGCGGCCGCAAGAGATAGCAAGGCACCGGCCGCAAGCCTGCCGGAGCCCCCGGCCGTAAGGGAATAGAATAGCCGAATAGCTTGCGGCCGGTCCTTGCGGCCCCGCAACGGCTGCGGCCGCTAATAGAATGAGGCCCTTAGATTGTAAGTTTGCGAGTTTTCAATTGTGTGTCCGTGTCTTGGAAACAAGCACTATCTACATTTGGTTATATGCTCAAAAACAGGGCCCTCCATTCTTTATAAGGTGTTAAGTTTGTTTTTTGCCATGTACTAAACCCCTGTAAAACGCTACAGAATATGTTGGCGCGATATTATTATTATAATAATAATAATAATAAATGTTTAGTGATAGGGTTAATTAGGTATGGCGAGCATTAAATAGAGTTAATTAGAGGGGGGTTCATTTAGATTTATTAGTATATTGGGGTGGATAATAGTGTAGTGTAGGGTAGTGCTTAGACTCCTGGAGGACCCGCATGGTACTTATAGTGTTAATGCCAGGGTTAATTATTGTCCCATAAGGATCTATATAGGGACTGATGGGGTTAATTACAATTGTAGCATGGGTCCTCTAAGGACCCACGAGGCAGGAACTTTACATTTTTGAATTGGTACCCCCACAGCAAGGGTTAATGTAGGGACCCTGCAGCATAGGGGGGGGGGGGGGGTCAAGGTTAGGTGCCACAGGGGTACTTACAGTACAGACCCCGCAGCAAGGTTTAGTAAGGGGTTTACTTTAGAAGTGTGTGTGTGTGTGTGTGGGGAGGACGTTTAGGGGCAGCATATGTAAGGGCTTTTAAAGCACCCATGGGATTTTGGGCTACATTTCCCATTTACGGGTTTGAAAGCAAGTGCAGCCTTGTGGAATTGTAGCAATTGAATAACGATTTGCGATTGTAACGGTTGCGGACTTGACAGATCAAAGGCTTAGATGGGCTGTAAGTTACAGTTGTAACAACCGCAGGGATTTTCAGCCCATAGATCGTTTTTGGCCCGCAAAAAGACGCCAACTGAATAGAAAATTAACTTGCAACCTCACTTACGGGCTACCGGATCGAGCAAGAGCTCAATTGAATCAGGCTCTCATCATTTAACAGTTTTTTTTACTTTCATGCTATGTTTCTCCATGTAGTTTACTAGTACAGCTGCAAAGAGCATTAATAAAATTTAAAAGGAAAAAATGGGCAAGGACAACAAAAAATAGATAAATGCTTATATCCAGTCAGAAAACACATGTATAACATCCGTAGTTTGCGTAGACAATATAGAACTACATTTTCATAATATTCAGACGAAAATAAATAAAAACTAATGATTTATTAAACACAGTTCAATCTACAATACATTATAAAAACATTTAAAATGTAGCAATGATGATCACCGGCTTAATACAATATTACAATATCAACAGAAAATCTATATAATTCTGTTTGCAAATAAAAAATTGTTGACTACCTTTTTAGATTAAATCCCTAAGGTTGATTTGGTGGTAGCGGAGCCCACCATTTACTCCTTTATGCTAACATAAATAAACTATCTGAAAAACAATATATAAATAAAAAAAGGAAATAAAACTTCTAAATAAAACTAATACTGATGGTGGAACTGGGAATCCACCAATTACCCCTTAACCAAATTAGAAAAAGCTAACATACTCTAGTTAAGCTAAAGTGCTATTACTAATATGGTTACAAAAGTGCAAATATTGCTCATATAACGTGTAATGAAAGTTATTGGACATATACTGAAATCCAAAATTTCTATATAAATATCTAGTGAAATAAATCAATGTATATTGGAGTATAAGAAACCTGTGACTATTCCAAAGTATTTCTCTATTATCAAATTAATATTGTGCAAATATACATATAAGAGTTGTATTATAAGAGTAGTATTATATTGCAGATAGTATCAGCATTATTATATCATAGATACCAAGAAACAACACGTATCATGTTTATAGGGTAGTCCAGAAACTGCACATCCATTGTGTGCACCGATGAACGCCAGTGTTTTCAAATGCTGCCGGGGACGTCATAGCTGCGGGACAAAACAGGTCGACGCGTGCATTTTGCGTCACATCGCTTCCTCAAGGGCCTGTTGAAAGTGGGCATCTTGCCAGTCCTTTATAGTGATTGGAAGAGGGGGTGGCTTTGAATATTAACCGTTTCAGGTTTATGCAGCGTTATTCTTTGCTTTTCAATCGTATACATGGTATTGCATATCTAAAAAATAAACAACATAATAACTTTAAGAAATGCTCCAATAGGCTTATACATGTCTTATTCATTAGTACTATCAAATGATATTAAGTAGAGCATTCTTTACAGCATCAATTTTTAACATTTGTATATTTTCTTTAAAGTACTTATCAAAATCTAATAATAAGCATTATATATATATATATATATATATATATATATATATATATATATATATATATATATATATATATACACATACACATATACATACACACACACACACACACAGCGTATAGGAGTATGATTAATGTATCAATGCTTATCTGATTTATACAAGGGCACTTCTGAACATATATGAATACCATAATCTACAATAAGAGGTATAATGTCCTAGATTGTACTATATCACACATTTTTTTTACAAAAAATGTAGTAATATAAGTCATATCAAATTATCTTAGAGCAACATGTGCTAAAGATTCTAAAGTACTTATATCCCAATATTTATTCTTCCGTCATCTTACACGAGAAAGTTGTACACATAAACCTAATTAATCCAGAATGTCAATATAATGAAGATAACATACAAAGAACTAAGTTTAATCATTTTCAAACTTTTACCAAAACACAAAAGGCCAAATAAATGGTCACTTATTAAATCTTTTTTCTCTGATATACTTGCTCCTCCTAATTAAGAACATTAGTTATAACTATTGTTACTTCCTATTAGTTTAAAAACAGGACCAAAATAAATTCCAAGCAATATATGTGATTAAAGAGAGTTTGGGACCAATTATTTATTAAATAAATATTTATAAGAAGGGCATAAAGCTATTGTTTTCATTTGGTCCATATGGAACCACTGAGTTGAATAATGTGATCCATTTGTTTTCTATTTTGAGAAGTTCTTGTTCCAAATTTCCTTTTCTTATTCCTAGTTTTTTTCTTTGAAGAACTCTACATTCTAGTATAGGTTTACTATTGTGAGCTATCATAAAATGTCTTGCCACTGATGTTGGAATTTTATGTTTAGCAATATCTGACGGTGTATTTCTGATGTTAGATATATGCTCACCAAGTCTTTTTCTCAATTCTCTGGTAGTCATCCCTATGTATTTTAGGCCACATGTACATATCAGGCAGTATACAACTGCTTTTGTACTGCAGTTAAAAAAATGTTTAATTTTAATTTCTCTGTTCAATCTATTGTATATAATGGTCTCTGACCATGTATTTACATACTTTACATCGTCCACATGAATATGTTCCATCAGGTAATGAACCTAAAAGTTGCTTCTTATTTTCAAAATGGCTATTGTTAAATAATCTGAAAGGTTTTTAGTCGTCTCCATCCCATAACAATTCTATCACCAATAAGATTTTGAATTGTAGGGTCTGATCTAAGAACTGCAATATGTTTATTCAATATTGCATTCCAAGAATTCATCAATTTATTGAATAATAAAGATCAGATTAACCTTTGAGATGAGCAAGGAACAAATTAACTTTTTGGACATCACCATTAAAAAATAGTCTGATGGCAAATGGAGCACTGTCGGGTATCGGAAACTAACGGCCACAAATAACATCTTACATAATGACAGTGCACATCATCATACAAATATAAAGGCCATCCCCATAGCGGAATTCCTTCGTTTGAGAAGGAACTGCTCACAGGAGGAACATTTCAAAACAAAGGCCTTGGAACTTAAGGATAGGCTAAAATTGAGAGGATATTCAAATACAGTACTAAAAAGGGCCCATTATCGAGCCCTAAGCACGCCAAGAGATCAACTTTTAAATCCCAAACAAAGATTGAACTCACAACAACCTATCAGGTTTATCTGTACATACAATCAACAGTGGAAAATAAGAAGCAACTTTTAGGTTCATTACCTGATGGAACATATTCATGTGGACGATGTAAAGTATGTAAATACATAAAGTCAGAGACCATTATATACAATAGATTGAACAGAGAAATTAAAATTAAAGTTTTTTTTAACTGCAGTACAAAAGCAGTTGTATACTGCCTGATTTGTCCATGTGGCCTAAAATACATAGGGATGACTACCAGAGAATTGAGAAAAAGACTTGGTGAGCATATATCTAACATCAGAAATACACCGTCCGATATTGCTACATCAGTGACAAGACATTTTATGATAGCTCACAATAGTAAACCTATACTAGAATGTAGAGTTCTTCAGAGAAAAAAAAACTAGGAATAAGAAAAGGAAATTTGGAACAAGAACTTCTCAAAATAGAAAACAAATGGATCACATTATTCAACTCTATGAAAACAATAGCTTTATGCCCTTCTTATAAATATTTATTTAATAAATAATTGGTCCCAAACTCTCTTTAATCACATATATTGCTTGGAATTTATTTTGGTCCTGTTTTTAAACTAATAGGAAGTGACAATAGTTATAACTAATGTTCTTAAATTAGGAGGAGCTAGTATATCGGAGAAAAAAGATTTAATAAGTGACCATTTATTTGGCCTTTTGTGTTTGGTAACAGTTTGAAAATGATTACACTTAGTTCTTTGTATGTTATCTTCATTATATTGACATTCTGGATTAATTAGGTTTATGTGTACAACTTACTCGTGTAAGATGACCGGAAGAATAAATATTGGGATATAAGTACTTTAGAATCTTTAGCACATGTTGCTCTAAGATAATTTGATATAACTTATATTACTACATTTTTTGTAAAAAAATGTTGTGATATAGTACAATCTAGGACATTATACCTCTTATTGTAGATTATGGTATTTATATATGTTCAGAAGTGCCCTTGTATAAATCAGATAAGCATTGATACATTAATCATACTCATATTATATATATAATGCTTATTATAAGATTTTGAAAAGTACTTATAAAATATATAAATGTTAAAAATTGATTGATGCTGTAAACAATGCTCTACTTAATATCATTTGATAGTACTAATGAATAAAACATGTATAAGCCTATTGGAGCATTTCTTAAAGTTATTATGTTGTTTATTTTTTAGATATGCAATACCATGTATACGATTGAAAAGCCAAGAATAACGCTGCATAAACCTGAAACGGTTAATATTCAAAGCCACCCCCTCTTCCAATCACTATAAAGGACTGGCAAGATGCCCACTTTCAACAGGCCCTTGAGGAAGCGATGTGACGCAAAATGCATGCGTCGACCTGTTTTGTCCCGCAGCTCTGACGTCCCCGGCAGCATTTGAAAACACTGGCGTTCATCGGTGCACACAATGGATGTGCAGTTTCTGGACTACCCTATAAACATGATACGTGTTGTTTCTTGGTATCTATGATATAATAATGCTGATACTATCTGCAATATAATACTACTCTTATAATACAACTCTTATATGTATAATTGCACAATATTAATTTGATAATAGAGAAATACTTTGGAATAGTCACAGGTTTCTTGTACTCCAATATACATTGATTTATTTCACTAGATATTTATATAGAAATTTTGGATTTCAATATATGTCCAATAACTTTCATTACACGTTATATGAGCACTATTTGCACTTTTGTAACCATATTGGTAAGAGCACTTTAGCTTAACTAGAGTATGTTAGCTTTTTCTAATTTGGTTAAGGGGTAATTGGTGGATTCCCAGTTCCACCATCAGTATTAGTTTATTTAGAAGTTTTATTTCCTTTTTTTATTTATATATTGTTTTTCAGATAGTTTATTTATATTAGCATAAAGGAGTAAATGGTGGGCTCTGCTACAACCAAATCAACCATAGGAATTTAATTTAAAAAGGGTAGTCAACAGTTTTTTATTTGCAAACAGAATTATATAGATTCTCTGTTGATATTGTAATATTGTATTAAGCCGGTGATCATCATTGCTACATTTTAAATGTTTTTATAATGTATTGTAGATTGAACTGTGTTTAATAAATCATTAGTTTTTATTTATTTTCGTCTGAATATTATGAAAATGTAGTTCTATATTGTCTACTCAAACTACGAATGTTATACTGGTGTGGATATATAGGTGTTATTTTCTCTTTGTTGTGTTTGGCATATATCTTTACACTTTTCCATACCCGTTGGTACATATAATAATAAGTATATTTAGGTATTTACTTGTGTATACTTAATTTATGTAGTACCGCCTCCCCACTATATACTGTCCTTTATTTATATATACAGAAAACACATATAATCTGAAAGTAATAATGTCTTTGTCTTGTCTATTCTTGTTGATTAGGACAAAATAAAGTTGCAGTAGATTTAAGAAGCCAGATAATTGTATCCCAGAAGAAAAATGTTCTATTAACACCCAACTTGGTTTGTGATCTAATGAATGGGCTTGAGGAATAAAAACTATCTGGGCAGCCCTGTGATAGAGTTTAAAGTTGGGGCTGGATAATCCTCCTTTAGACTTGTGTCTGTACATAGTAGATCTAGCTATTCTGGAAGTCATATTTTGCCAGAAAACAAATTGTGTTTGAGTGTTTGGAATTTGTCCAGGATACATTATATATATATATATATATATATATATATATATATATATATATTAGTTGTCAGTGTGGGGAATGCTTACGATGTTGGTCACACTTTGAGGCACGCAGGACTTAGGCTGCAATGAGCGCCGAAGGCCAGTAGCAGTGTTCACAAAAATACGGTCTGTAGGACTTAGGAACCGAAGCACGTACATGGACTGTGGGACTCGGAAAACTACACATATGCCTCAAAGTAACTTACACAATCACACACAACAGGGGGAGAGACAGGGAGCCTGTAAGTAAGGTTGCAAGTTAATTTGAGGCATATTCAGGATATGTCACAAATAAAAATCTTCTAAGAGAAAAAAAAATGTCGGCGATGTGCGCCGAAGGGGCTCAGAGGGGCCATATCCTCGCATTTTGTGGCAAACCGCATTGCTAGGCTTTAAATTTTACTCACGTCATTTTTGATGGGCAAATTTCCTAGTTAGATTATAATTATTTGAATTTTTTTTAATGAAAATGTAAAGAGGGATCAATGAATAAGTGTTATTGCCTAAAATTAAATATTCCTTGGGATAAGCATCTTAAATACAAGTGATAAAAGCCTTAGCACTCAGAATTCACTGTTCTTTTTTGTTTCAGAATTTTTTTTTGGCTATCACTATCTAAAAGTAAAATACAATGTGGTGTGGCTGGCGGATCTAAGGAGAGGTCGCACAGAGCTTCAGCTCCACAGAGATAAAAACGGAGTTAAAAGCCACCAAAAGCTCAAACAATTGGCAGTTTCATAATACAAGTGTTCCTGAGGACCTGTAGACACAGAAGGTGCCTTCCCTCAAGAATTTGGGTGCATTTCGGGGTCTTTCAGCGACAGCGTGGTCGAGGCCCGAGCAAGGCGGCCATCCTGCCTAGCCCAGCCTGTATGTCCCCCGTACAGGCGGCCTCCCACCATCCCAAGGACCTTTCTAAATGTGGCCCACACTATACTCGAGGGCATAAGAGGACAAGGCACTTACCCTCCAAACGGCACACAAGATCAACGTGGCGGCGGCAAGAGAGAGCAGCGCCCAACACCCTGGAGGTGAAGTGGAAGTTCAACCAAGGTACTTACCAGTCCACACGGAAGGGAAGCAGGCAAAAGTGGACCCGCGCATCAGCGACCCTGAGAGTAAGGTGGAGGCACAGCGCTGACCCAGGTGCGGCAGGAGAGGCCATCCAGGACACCCAGGGTAGCTGAGGGCCCCAAATGTCCCCCCGCAGCCGGGAGGGGAAAAACCTGCGCCCACCATTTTGAGACGCAGGAGGGAAAGAACAGGTACAGGGAGGGAGTCACAATCAAATAGCCCATAAGCACTGGGGACCATACACTATACCTCCCACCTTGCCTCCACTGCCCTTCACGATTATTGGGGTCTGCCTAAAAGACAATTTTGCACCTACAAAGGCTGTTAAAGTGGTGCATCGTTTTTTTCTCAGAGTTCTATATATAACAATATCACATCCAGTCTGCACTGTTACATGCAAGTTGTTTGCGCTCTGCTGATTGTGTGGCCTCACAGAAGCATAATAATATAACACATCTGGGTGAAACAGTCAATGGGGTAGGATTCTCAAACAAGCTAATAACTCTTCCCTAAATATTACGCTAAAGAAAAATGCTTTTAAAACAATATTGAGTTGGTACCTCACAACATCGAGACTCCACCTTTCGAACCAATCACTTTCTGATAATTGTTCTAGGGGTTGCACAAACACAGGTACCTTAATCCACATGCTCTGGTACTGTCCTAAAATCAGACACATATGGGTGGCAACATATAACTCCCTAGAAAAATGTGGACATTCCATTGCAGCAGAAGCCGGAAGAAGCTCTCTCAGGCCTACCAATCACAGGGCTTTCCAAAGCGGAGCAATTCTTGACAAATCAGATATTTTTAGCTTCTAGATGTATTATAGCGAAACATTGGAAGCTTACTGCCCCGACTTACAAAGCGGTGCTACAAAAAATCAGGTTCATTCAGGCCATGAGTTCACTTTCTGCCGAAATTGATGGGAGATACAGACTATGGGCCTCCTGCTGGGATGTCTGGACTCTGAGAGGACCAAAGTGAGGTGGGTGTAACTCCCTCCAACCTAGCAGTGGGGCTCCCTGTTCCCTTGTTCCTGCCCCTTCTTTCGATATGTCTGTGTCATTGTGTAGAACCATGTTTAAACGTTTCTGTGACTGGTTCTACAGATTATTTTGATAATCAAAAAAGTTTTAAAAACTAAAAGAGTCATCTTACATGTTTAGAATATGTGAGATTTGTTATATTGTTTGACAAATTCTAATTGTTTATTTGCTGGCTCTTACAATAAAAAGTTATTTAAAATAAATAAATAAATAAAAATAGTAAATACCACAATTCTTGGTCATTTCAATATGCAGATAATAAATGAAAATTGTACCTGGTCGTAAATCTCTGGAGATGTAGGATACCCAGGAATAGACTCAGGAAGGGACTCCGAAGGAGTAATTATAGCTGGGGGGCTTTTTAATTCCAGGTTGTCATTCAAAACGACATGAAGACAATCTTTCAATGATGGAGAACTCTTGATTTCTGAGGCTAGTGTATAATGCAGTGAAGTAGCATAGGTATAGATTGTTTTCTCGGCTTGAAGTATTTTGTTGTCCGTTATACACCACAATTTTCTCCTTGGATGCCATGTTTCAAAGTAGTACTGGAAAATTTCTGCAGGGCATATAGCCTTGAACTCATTCAGGTAACGATTGTAGACCTTAAGTGAGCACGTATGGAGAAGGATGTGCAAAACGGTCTTAATCTGGGCTTGTGAGGCAAGTGGAAGATGAGAAAATGTTTGCTCCAATACCAGCTCAAGTAACAAAAAGCAATGTCTTATTGTTATCTCAGGTAAAAGTGTTGCGATATCCAAGGAATCCCCTATTGATGGATGTATTGTTATGGTTTTAATGTGAGCTTTCATTTTTGGTATACTTTGTAAGACAGAAACAATGAGAAACCTTATTGTATCCGGGTTATTTGTTTTTGAAATACAGGCAGCACACATCTTCCAACCTGAGACCTCATCTTCACAAGAGACACTGTATAAATTAAAGCCAGGGCAAATATTACTTAGGAAGTCTACATAAAGGTGTTTAGGAAATTTTTGAGCAAGTCCTTGCATAGCTGGTGACATTATGAAAATATTCTTCAGAGAGAGAGTGCCTTGTACAAACACCAGTTTAATTCTCGCCTGTGGGTTACAGATGAAAAACATGTAGACCTCCGATAGGACCAGAATTTGGTCTCTTTGATAACTAGAATCGATACGTAAAAGTCTGGCCAAATCACTGCGATCCAAGAACTTCTGTGAAATGTCGTTAGCAAGTTTTGCAATTCCAGCCGGACCCAGAGACCTGTTCTTTCTAATATCTGGTGGGAGTGCCATGTTTGAATCTTGTACTTAAGATGAAGAGCTTCTTAGTAGACGTCCTTCAAAATGCACATTCCAAAATGTATAAAAACAAGTATTTCTAGAGGGGAAAAAATGCAAAAGAATAATGGTTTTATCATTTTTAGCATTAACAGTTTCTAAAATTCTACAACGTATAAACTGAGAATAAGATGTTAATGGGTAAGACATACCATGACAAGATACCATCAATGATTTCATCTGAACTTAAAAAAAACAATGAATGCATAACATAAAACTTAACTGCAAATATATACTCATTTCTATTAAAAAAGTGGATTCCTTGCTGAAATAATTACAGGTAGTTCAATTTATTGCTGTTCCTCCATGTACAGAGTTTGCTAGTAAACCTGGTCTCTACAAATGGAAAAGACACTCTGATAAAGACATTCAGTGATACTCAGCAATAGCATATCAACCCATAATAAGCTCTGGTGCAACCAATTACCTTCAGAAGTTACATAATTAGTGAAATGATGTCCACCTGTGTGCAATCTAAGTGTCACATGACCACATACACACTTTTTTGAAAGACCCCAGAGGCTGCAACACCTATTGCAAGAGGCACCACTAACCAAACACTGCCATGAAGACCAAGGAACTCTCCAAACAAGTAAGGGACAATGTTGTGGAGAAGTACAAGTCAGGGTTAGGTTATAAAAAAATTCCCAAATATTTGATGATCCCCAGGAGCACCACCAAATCGATCATAACCAAATGGAAAGAACATGGCACAACAGCAAACCTACCAAGAGACGGCCGCCCACCAAAACTCACGGGTCGGGCAAGGAGGGCATCAAAAAGGCATGTGGGAGACTCCCAAAATGTATGGAGGAAGGTGCTCTAGTCTGATGAGACTAAAATTGAACTTTTCGGCCATCAAAGAAAACGCTATGTCTGGAGCAAACCCAACACATCACCCAAAGAACACCATGCCCACAGTGAAACATGGTAGTGGCAGCATCATGCTGTGAGGATGTTTTTCAGCAGCCGGGACTGGGAAACTGGTCAGAGTTGAGGGAAAGATGGATGGTGCTAAATACAGGGATATTCTTGAGCAAAACCTGTACCACTTTGTGCGTGATTTGGGGCTTGGACGGAGGTTCACCTTCCAGCAGGACAATGACCCCAAACACCCTGCTAAAGCAACACTTGAGGTGTTTAAGGGGAAACATGTAATTGTGTTGGAATGGCCTAGTCAAAGCACAGACCTCAAACCAATAAAAAATCTGTGTTCAGACTAAAAGATTGCTGTTTAAGATGGCTGGTTTGCGCTTGTGAAGGAGCTGGAGCAGTTTTGCAAGGAGGAATGGGCAAACATCCTAGTGGTAAGATGTGGCAAGCTCATAGAGACTTATCCAAAGAAATTTGGAGCTTTGATTGCCACAAAAGGTGACTATACAAAGTATTGACTTGGGGTTAAATAGTTATGCACATTGACTATTTCTGTTATTTTGTCCTATTTGTTGTTTGCTTCACAATAAAAAAAAAAAATATTCAAAGTTGTGGACATGTTCTGTAAATTAAATGATGCAAATCCTCAAACGATCCATGTTAATTCCAGGTTGTGAGGCAACAAAACACAAAAAATGCCAAGGGGGTGAATACTTTTGCAAGGCACTGTATATGTGATAATCGTCATTTGTCTTACTGACCATTTTTTTTTAGAAAAGATTGGTTGTCATGTTTTCCGATTTTTTTTGTACCATAAGATAAGTGTTTAAAAGTAAAATTCAACTCAGTTGCTGCATTGTCGGGATTAATACGACATATTATTTTCTAAATAATATAGAATAATGAAATTTGAGTTCAGAATCAATTTATAGACACATATTCCTTTTTATAAAATGACATTTATTGACAATAACAAAATCAACTAGTCTAATGATAAAAATGTAATGTATCAAATCAAATGCAAATAAAACAAAATATAACCAGCCAGATATTAAAAGAAAATTAATCCATCATATTGTATAACTTATTATTTTATGACATCTTGTATACAATCCTTAAATCTCAATATAAAAGTTTATCTCACTCATATGTACAATAAAACCTGGAATAGCAACCCAAGGAATAAAATCAGATAAATCAATTAATAAAAATTCCCCCAAAATAACGTTTAATATGTACTAATGTCTAATTATAGTATAATATAACTATACAGGAATGTATTAAATATAACACAATTATGGTAAAGTATTTTATAATATAATTGATAAGTTTAGCTAAGTAAAATTAATTTATCTGTATTGGTCAAAAAGAAAAATGAGATATCAAATTTTGTACTAAAATTTATATCTGGATTTATACATTTCAATGACAAAATAAAATCTAAGTAACTTTTTGGTAAGAAACAAACCAAACAGAGAAATTATGGTAATGGTTTTCAATTATATCATAAAATTAAATAATTCAATTTATACATTACCAATGATGACAAGATTCCACGGGATCAAAGTTTTCCTCTAGCTCTTACTTTATTTTTCTCTCCAGCCCCCTCTCTCTCAGATCCTGTTTCTATCCATAATTATACCTCCAACTTAATTTGCCTATCAAAATCCCAAATCAGTTAAAGTATCTAGTAACCAATAGAATCTCTCATGATGTCATCACATATTTACATTTTTATAGTGAATATATTTTTCTATAGAGACATTTATTCCTTGAACCATAAGATGGCGCTCTCGGACCTTTGAATTTTCATACCTTTAACTAATGACCCCTTTGACCCACAACCTATAAACAAGATAGGGTCATAAGAATGGTTATCAGTTAGATACCCCTTAACAGATGTATTATTCTGGGAAAGAGACTGAATGTCTAGTAACACATTCTTCACATGTGAAATTTTGGGGAGGATTCCATTATTTCTAAAAAACATAACCTTTATAGACCTTTATCAATTAGTTTAGGAATTCACTCAAATATTTGTCTCTACAGAACAAAGACCTATTTAAACATGAAGAACTCACTTGTGAGAAGCTGTAAAAAAACACATCTTTTACATAGATATATTCAAATAATGGAATTGCATATATATATATATATATATATATATATATATATATATATATATAAATAAAGCATATAAAATATTAATACATTGGATATAAAATAGTCGTTGATAATTGGAATATCATATTATACTGTAATATTCATAGAAGATAGAACTTTATTCATACAAAAGTTCTGACAGCATGACAGAGCAAAAAACACCCATCTGTAAAATGCACCACAGATTTAGCTAAAGATGCTTGAAATAATTTATGTTACTATAATAAAGACCTATGGAAACCCAAAGACGAATTGGTATACACGTATCTCTATTTCTTTATCAGAGTAAAGAGGTTCACCTAACCTGAGGCATCCTAGGCACTATATGATACAGACAGATTTAGCTCAACAATGGGAACAGGATATATGGAAAAATATCCTGGACTAATTTATCACAAAAATCTCTTTATTACAGTATTTTAGAGACCTCTATTAGAGTTCTTCACAGAGTTTACATCACTCCAGAACAACTTTGTAAATGAAAGACTTCAGAGAATCCCAAATGCTTTTGAAGTTTTTAGGTAGTAGGTTCCTTTATTCATATCTGGTGGGAATGTCCAAAACTCCAATAAATTTGGCAAAATATTATGCACCTTGCTTCAGAAATATTTAAAAAGTACAATGTAAACTGAATATTGATACCTGCCTCTTAGGAATATTTGCTCTAGCCTTCTCTACCTCACAAAATAAATTGGTGCAATTTCTAATATTGGCTACTAAAAGCCATATAGCTGGTAAATGGAAATCTCATACACTAAATTTACAAAAATGTTTTAAATGAATTAAATGATAGACTTATCCATCTCTTAGCAGATTCTATCCCCATCTTTAAAAAAACATGGGAACCCTGATTGAGATCTCCTCATAATATCTCTACGGAATGAATACAAATAATTATTATCAAACTAGCAAATTGCCTGTCAAAAAATGACGGCAATGAAATTGTAAGTGAGCTAATGCTGTTTGGTGTGTAATAATGAAATTTATAATACATTAATAAATGAATATACTTTACCTATTTTGAAGCATTGTGATGAAGAGCTGGCAATGTGTTTTGATGTTGCTGCAGCATTAGTGGTGTGGAGCTGCTGTGTAAGCGTCATGAATGTGTGCAAGGTAATACTGTGCGTGCGCGAGACCAAACCGTTAGCGGAGTGGTGTACTTCCGCATTGGCGTAAAATGGCGGGTAATCTGTGGTATGCGTCTTCGCGGATTATCCGTAGGTGCTTAGTGGTGTTTTGCGAGTTTCTTGTGGTGTTTTGCGAGTGTGTTGTGGTGTTTTCTTGTTTAGAGTGTTGTAGCCTCGTTTTCGTTTTGTTAGTCGGCCATTTTTTCTCCCGCTTAGCGATTTTATTAGTGTCTAAACTCTTTTATTTTTATTTAAATGAAGGTGTAAGTTGCTTTTTTTAAAGGTGCTGGATGGTTCCTCTGGCTGTTGGTAAGCTTTTTATGTGTGTTGTGTGTATTTATTGTGTTTTAAATGTTTTTATGTTCGCGTGTTGCGTCCGATTGTTGCGAGGTCGTAATGTGTGCTAACGTGTCTCGTATGGTGTTTCCGTGTGTAGCCTCGTTTTCGTTTTGCTCAGCGGCCATTTTTTCTGTCGCTTATCAAATTTTTCAGTGTGTAAACTCTTTTATTTTGAGTGAAATCAAGGTGTAAGTTTTTTTTTTTGAGGTCCTGGATGCTCCCTGTTGCTGTAGGTAAGTTTTTTATGTATGTGCTGTGTTTATGTATTGTGTTTTGAATTTTGTAATGTTAGCGAGTTGCGTCCGAGTGTTGCGAGGCCGTAATGTGTGTTAACGTGTGTCGTATATTGTTTGCGTTGCGAGGAAAAGTTGTGTCGTGTTGTTTGCGCTGCGACGTAAAGTTTGCGAGGGTCGCAGTTGCTGGAATGGAGCGCCTTCGGCGCTCCATGCCAGCAACTGAGGCCCTCGCCCGCTGCCCTCGCTACGCGAGCCCGCAAGCGTTAGCAACAACTCGCATGCTCACAACTATATATGTGATACCTTTGGAAGCTAATGGTGGACAAGCAGAGGCCTGGGACCCGAGCATCACTTGTGGAGACTTAACTAGAAGGTACATTTTCTCGTTCAAACTTTAATATTAAGTGGAAGAACTGAAGATGGAAGGCTGCTGTTAATTTACCCCCGCCCCCATTTATAATGCTTATAAATTATTACTGCAAATTTAACACAGTTTTCTTCACTATATTTGAAAAAGAGAAAAAGCAGTGAAAGAAAAAAGGAAAGATAAGGAGAGACATAACCCTCAAGAAGAAAAAAAAAGACACAAACTAGCACCTTCCAAGACTTATTTTCTAACCGATGAGATGTAATGATAAAATGCTTGTGACTTTTATATTACTGTAATGTAACATTTCTAAAAAATTAGCTTGTATAATATAATGTAGATATATATACACCATGTTATGTCTCTACTCCCGCCTTTAAAATGATTTACCATAGAGCTGGTGGAAGTCATATGCAACAATTTCACTATAATAAAAAAAAAGGAATAGAAAACAAAATATGTTAGGCTTAGTAAGATTCAGATTTCCAAACATTTTATGGAGGTGGATGCTGTGATCTACAATACAACAACATGGATGCACCAGGATTGCTTTTGTGGAATCTGGAACAAAATGTCTTTGCAAACGTTAAGTGATCCAAGAAGAGTCTTATATGACACTAGGTAAGAATGGACCGTCTTCTTACAACAGGATACATGGAAGTACAGATTGTTTGATAAGAGCTATATTATGATGGAGACTTAGGACAACAACCACCTTTATGCAAATATAGCGATGTAATTTACTATATCTATGGTATGATTTGTTTATATTCTGCAGACATACAAGATCGCCTCTGGGCAGACAAGCAAGTATAGATTAATGTGGGGTTATTAAATCTTAATACGGTTTACTTATTGTTTACTCCCTGAAAACATTATGATAAGTGAATATAAAACAAAAAGGTGTGAAACTTCCAAAACGAAGACAGAAAGGTGGTGACATAATGCTACTTGGAACAAACTAGTACTATATAAATGAAAAGATTATTGAAGTTATCATTTCCACTGTGCACCACGAGAGAGATAATTGAAAGGCAAGGGACCTTTCCTGTTGACAACCCGTGCGCAGTGCCAGTCATTGCGTGGCGCAGCCAAGGGGTCCATGAATTTCTAAGGGTGAGGGATGTTAGGGTTACTGGGAAGAAATTCACGGACCCCTCAGCGACAGGTGCTGCTGCGCACGGGCAACCAACAGGAAAGATCCAAGGCAAGTTGTAAAAGTGTTATTTTATGAAAGTCCTGCTGAAGTGATGGGTTACAGGCATTATTATATTATGGGCTCTTCACATTGTCATTCTCTCAATCCACTTCTCCCATGGAAAGTCAGCACAAGATAAATCACACAAAGGGTCTGCATCAGAGCCTGAAGCTAATGAGAGGGACACAAGGGAAGCAGCTCTGTGGTGTGAGCTCAGGCCTCCACCCATAGTTTCTATGAAGCTATCTATGGATTCTACCAATGCAATGACATAACATGCACATAACCAATAGTTTAAGGACCACTTGAGCTCTATAAAGGTTAGGTAGGGCTTGCTAATAAAAAAAGTGGGATCTTTACTGTGCAGCCGAAATGGGAAAGGACCCAATATTTCATCCTTCAGTACATTTGTCCCATTGCAGAGTGCACATCTAGTGGGTACTAATGCAAAATCTCTGGGAGTGGTTAAAGGACCTATACACAATGTGCTGAACCAACTGCTTCTATGATCTGCACAATGTTTCTATGTGATCCATGAGCACACTCACGGCCCCACAGCCCAGCTACCCCAACTAACCAGCTCATTGTGCCGCCTCCTCCAAAATACGTAAAAGCTGGTTGGGGTCACGTACCACGCATGCGCAGCGTCTCATTGGCTTCAGACACCCGACGTATTGACGCTAGGTACTGCTCTGCTCAAGAGTGGAGAAGACTGCTGGGAAGAGCAAGAGGCGCCTACCTGCCGCCCTGCTCGAGACTGCTGGACCAATCAGTGGAGCGGCTCTGCGTGACGTAGTATTGAGGCGGAGTCTGTTTTTTTTTATGTCAATGCAATATATACAGTGTAGTTATTGACAGTTTATACTTTAGAAACGTATTAAAGTAACACACAGATCATGTTATACATAATGACATGTAATACAAATACATTATATACATAGATGTTACTTCTTGTGTTATTATGGGGATGTCTGTGTATTTAATACAACATTGTGTGTTGGTTGTAAAGTGTTGTGTTCAGACTGATCAGATTGGATGTGATGTCTGGGGCCTTTATATAGATGGGAGCAAGTGCTATAAACAGCTGTTAACCATAAACACAGGTGGGGTATACTGGGTCACAGGCAACAGAAATGGAGGTTTGAGGCCTATTCACATATAATAGTTGTCAAACTGCAATTTATCCTCACACATGCGAGCCTCACTAAGCGAGGCAAAGCAGCCGTTCATCACTTGGCGCTCATTGCAGCCAGCAGCGCCGTCACAGCATACCTGATTCATCGCAAAGGCCCCCGGGCTCGCATCACCCAATCCCATGTGTCTCCTCCCTCCTTCCCCCTCCTCCCTTTCCCTCCTTCCCCCTTCTCCTCCTCCCATTCCCTCTTTCCCACCTTCCCCCCTTCTCACCTTACTATCAGGCGAGCAGCTCCTGCTGCTCTCTCCTCCCTGAAGCGCCGGCTTCTGGCTGTGTCCCAACCTGCATATGCTAATGACATCACATCATTAGCATATGCCGGTTTGGACACAGCCAGGAGCCGCACTGCAGGGAGGAGAGAGCAGCAGGAGCTGCTCACCTGATAGTAAGGTGAAAGGGGGGGAAAGGGAGGAAGAGGATAAGGGGGAAGGAGGGAGGATAAGGGGGAAGGGGAAGGATAAGGGGAAGGGAGGGAGGAGGAGGATCAGGGAGGGAGGAGAAGGATAAGTGGAAAGAGGGGGAGACACAGGAGAGGGAGGGGGGAAGAGACACAGGAGAGGGGGGAAGAGAAACGGGGAAGGGGGAAGAGAAACGGGGAAGGGAGAGGGGGGGAGAGACACAGGGCAGGGAGAGGGGGGGGGAGAGACACAGGGGAGGTAGAGAGGATGAGTGGAAGGAGGGAGGAGGATAAGGGGAATGGAGGAAGGAGGATAAGGGAAATGGAGGGAGGAGAAGGATAAGGGAGGAAAGAGGGGGAGGAAAAGGGGTTAAGAGACACATGGGAGAAAGAGGGGTTAAGAGACACAGGGGATGGATAGGGGGGAAGAGACACAGGGGAGGGGGAAGAGAAACAGGGGAGGGGGGTAATAACACAGGGGAGGAGGAAATGAGACACAAGGGAGGGAGAGGAGGGGAGAAATGAGACACAAGGGAGGAAGTTGGTAGGGGGAGACACTCGCAATGAGTGTTGAAGGTGCTCACATTGGGTGGCAAACAGCATTGCCAGCCTTAACATTTTATTCCCGTCATTAGACAACTATAGTTGTGGTACTGCGAGTTGTCGTCACGGCAGTTCTGTGACGACAACTGGCGCTTGCACATGCTGCAATGAGCGCCCTGTAGCGTTCATTGCGAGGCCCACACTGCTCTCCTATATCCCACCGGTACACGGGCTGCACCTTGCAGGGCTCACGATGAGCGCCGCAATCCCGTAGCACACTGCGAGTCCCACCAGCACACAGCCTGCACCTCACAAAGCAGCTGAAATGGATCAAAGATGGTTACAGCAGTACCGCCCAGTGAGCCTCTGCCCAGGGAAAGAGTCCCTGCATGCATCCTGCAGACCTGGCACGAAGGCCGAGCGGGCAGAGGGATGGCAAAAAGAATATAGACTATTATTAGGGGCAACAGAGCCCAATGGGGTGTAATAATCAGCAAACAGCCTCAGCCCAGCCAGGGATGGAGAGAATGACCTGAGTGATGTGGCAGGAGCGGATCAATGCGTGGACTGAGCACAATGTATAAAACCATAGTTAATAATAATAATAATACATCCATTTCTAACTTATATAGTTGTCAGCAATGCGGGTCGTTGCTAACGCTTGCGGGCTCGCGTAGCAAAGCGAGGGGCAGCATTTGCGGAGGTGGAGGCTCTACGGCGCCTCACACGCAGTTACAAACACCCACACAAGCAGCACTTTACCAAAATACATCTAACACGCAATCACTATATACGGACTTACACAAAGAAATACGAACCGCAGGACTTAGAACGGAAAATTTACGGCCTTAGCATAAAAAAATACGAGCCACGGGACTTAGAAAAAAAACATTACGAACTTGCAAAAATACGACCTTAACGGCCGAACCGCGCGCACCTGAAAACATTAAAAACACAATAAATACACACGAAAAATACATAAAAAGATTACCCCCAGCAAGGGGGGCACCCAGGACCTCTGCAAGTGAAGTTACACCACAGCTTAACGCCAAACTCCAAAGCGAGAGAAAAAATGGGCGCAGAAAAAACGAAAACGAGGCTACAGGACCCTAAAGACCCAAAACACCACCAAGCACATACAGCTTTTCAAAAAACCTGTACGAGCTACAACATACACTCTTACCAAGGACGCTACATCATCCACAGCCGCGTACCACACACATGCCCCGCCATTTTACAATACTAACTTACACAATGCAGAAGTACACAGCTGCCCTAACGGCTTTCCATCGCGCACGCAGCCTATTTACACTTCACACTGCACACATTGCTGACACTTACACATCAGCTCCACAACAGTGCAAACCGACATTGTATGCTGCAGGAACATCAAAACAGATTGTCAGCTCTTCAGCACAATGCTTCCTGCATATATTACTTCAAAATAGGTAAAGTATATTAATACCAAATATTCCATCTTTTCAATCATTTCCTTAGCAATTGATATATTCATAACCATAAAAAATGGCATAAACTCATAGATGTAATAATCCAAGAAAAAAAATTAAGGCAACAAAGTGAAGATAAAACCATCTAGAGGGAAGACTCCAGTCAGCAACCAGTTCCAGTCCCCCCCCCTGAGATTTAGTGACCAAGACAAAGCCAAATACCTCATGTGATTTGAGGTTCCAAAAGGTGAGAGTCGAAAATATTGGATACTGTTTTGAGCTTAGAATCTTTGTAGAAAGTGTTTTTTCCCAAAGCACTCTACAAGATTGAAAACTCTCTTCTTACAATCTAAAGGGGGGCAGATAAGAAATAGCAAGGGTCAGGAAGAAAGTGAAGTTTCATTAGGTAGGAGGGTATGCAAAGTTAGAATGTTTTTTTCATATAGAAGGAAAAGGAAAGCATCTGAGAAAGTAATTTGGTAGGTGATTCTAGTATGTAATATGTTATCTGTCGCCAGTGGTCAGATAGTATAATCTGCGAGTGGGAGGTGGGGGGCCTGTGTTAGGAGGTATGTCCCAAGAAGCCAGCAGAAGAAAGAGAGAGAGGGAGAGGAGGTGGGAATTGGACTTGCAGAAGTGTTTCTGCTTATGAGCTTTAGAAGGGGGAGGGGATAGTGAATGGAGGAATGAGAGTAGCAGTAGGAGCATAAAACGAGGAGAGCATGGAAGGTGAGATGGTTATGTTGGAGACATGATGTGGAAAAGTTGAGAAGAGGAGTTTGAGGAAAAGACAGGATGTAATGAGGAAGGAACAGGCATGAGAAAACATTGTGTAATAGATTAATTAGGTATAGTTAGCAGGTGTTGCTAATTGATCAGCTGTAGGAAATTTGAGTGACTCAAAGCAAGAGAAACAAGGGGAGGTGGGTGAGGGGAAGGGGGGGGGGGTTAAGTGATTGTAGTTCCAGAGAGAGTAAGAGAGGAGAGACTGAGGCCTATATGTAGTGGAGAGACTGCAACAGAATATGAGAAGGATGGACAAATGTTATTTCACAGATAAGAAGCAATAAAACCAGGCTTTGGGGGTGGGGGAGCAGGCAAGGTAAGGGGGGTTTCAGACAAATGCATAGGTATAGATTTGCTTAGTGAAAGTTTCTATCTCATCAGATATTATATCACAGAAACATTCATACAAATATTGATAATATTACATATAGTACGAGGAAATGGCTCCACAGTGTCTTTAGATACCTTCAGCAAAGCTTCAGATAGTGTATTTGATTGTAGTTCCAGAGAAAGTGAGAGAGGAGAGACTGAGGGCTGTATGTAGTGGAGAGACTTCAGCAAAGCTTCATATGCGCCCTCTGATGACGTCAGAATCGCACGGACGAAACAAGCGCTTTGGCTATCTATATGTCTGAGGTTCTGCACAGGTGAAGAAGGATATAGAGTCCAGCCAGATGTACTGATAGAGTCGGTTGCATATTAAAGATCAGTACAATTTCTTGTCAGTGTGGCGTTGCTTACTTATATCATCACAGCAAATTGGGGTAATTTCTACTGATTTATCTGATTTTCAGGATCATGATATCACCATTCTAATAGTATAAATGGCAGTCTACCCTAACTTTTCCCTGCATTTTGTGGATAGTAAAAACTGACTTCTCTTTAATATAGGCAACCTATCAACTACATTAATTTGTAGTCAAATTCAGCTGGATCAATTCACCCCTTCTGTTTTATATATACTGTATATATATATATATATATATATATATATATATATATATATATATATATATATATATATATATCACCCCCATGTGGCCTGTGCAACCCCGCTCACCGCCTGATTACCCCGATCACCGTGATCGGGGTAATCGGGCGGTGGCATAGCATAGGCCACATCGGGGTGGTGATGATCGGGCCTCGGGGGTGGCACAGGACACATGATGGAGGTGATCAGGGGTGGCAGTGGTACAGGCCTCAGTCATGGGGCTGGGTGATCCGATCACCCCCATGTGGCTGGCAGCCCCGATCACCGCCCGATTACCCCGATCACCGTGATCGGGGTAATCGGGCGGTGGCATAGCATAGGGCAGGCCACATCGGGGTGATCGGGGGTGGCACAGGCCACAGACATGGTGGTGATGGCTGGGGCGGCACCATTGCAGGCCAGGCCTAGGTTGGTCGTCCGTGGTAGGTAAGTTGGTGGGTGGCTGGGTAGGTGGCAGGCCAGGCAGGCATAGTGGGGTAACTAGGGGGACCCTACCTTTTATTAGGGGCACTAGGGGTTTGGTTTGGCCAGGGGCAGGTGCCAGGTAGACTTACTGTTAGGTTGGGAAGATGTGAATAGTTTCAGCCAGGGAGGTCTCTCTCAGTCTCAGCGTGAGCAGGGTCAGGAAACAGAAAGAGGGAAGGGACAGGCAACTGGTGGTTTTATTGACTGTAGATGTCAATCAAAAAGTAAACTCGAGGCCCTATTAGCTGGTCCGGCGCTCGGAGCTAACGGTCTGGGTGGGTTTACATTGTTCTCTTGACAACTGTACAGCCTTCCATCATTGATTGGTCAATGATGGAAGACTGTCAGTCATTAAATTGATACATTTATCACCGCCCATGCATATCGTCACTGTGCTGGTGGGCGGAATGCTTTAACGGTCAGGGGGCCAGGCCAGGCCTCATTGAAGAGTCTAAAGGTTAGTGTACTTGTAATGATATAGGAATCACAAAGTTGTGGAGACCAGTAGCCAAGGTCAGCAATAATCCGGTTCAGCAACTTGTAGGTTAAACAGGAACAAGCTTTTATTGAAGGGATCAGGAACCAACAAAAATCGGGCAAGGTACATTTGACAGGAAGTGCCTTATATAGGCCAAGGACCAGACACCTGACCAGACACAGCTGAAGAGACTTAGGTACTGATAAAATTGCTAGCAGAGTCAAGCTTATAAGGTCTCAATGGAATTCACAAAAGGCAGGCTGGCTAAGTGGTAGGGAAGAGGTATAGCAGCCTGGGGACCAGGGTTCAAAACCCAGCAGAGTCAATTCCTCACATTACCCCTGCCTCTATAGGTGCAGCCTCTGGATGCCCTATTACCTGGTTTAGCAGGGTACTGCACATGAAAAGACCGAAGTAGATCAGGAGCGTGAATATTGTCCACTGGTTCCCACGAACTCTCCTCCTCACCATTGCCTTTCCAGCGAACCAGATACTAAAGTTTGTTACGGAAGATCCGGGAGTCAAGAATTTTGTCCACTTCGTACTCATCCTCACCATCCACGAGGACTGGAGGTGGGGCAGGCAGGGCTCGGCCAGGGAAAGTATTTTCATGAACAGGTTTAAGCAGTGCAACGTGAAACACTGGATGTATTTTTATGAAATTCGGGAGTTGCAAACGGAAGGTGACAGCATTGATCTGAGCAATGATCTCAAAAGGTCCCATGAACCTTTGACCCAATTTATGAGAAGGAATCCGAAGCTTAAGATTCTTTGTTGACAGCCACACCTTGTCACCAACGCGATAGACTGGGGCCTTCTTTCTATGCCTATCAGCAGCTCTTTTGTAACATTCCTGAGCCTCCAAAAGAGTCTCTTTCAACAGTGCTTGGGAATCACGTAAGGCGGTTAGCCGGTCAGTGACAGCAGGAATGGAAGTAGTAATTGGGAGACTGACTAGAAAGGTCGGATGGTAACCATAGTTGGCAAAAAATGGGCTCAAAGAAGTGGAGCAGTGTTGGGCATTGTTATAGGCAAACTCCGCCGTGGGTAGAAAATCCAGCCAGTAATCCTGCAGGTAACTAATATAGCACCGCAAATATTGCTCCAAAGTCTGGTTGGTTCTCTCAGTCTGTCCATTACTTTGCGGATGATAAGCTGACGACAGATTTACATTAATACCTAGATTAGAACAAAAATGTTTCCAAAAACGAAACGTAAACTGCACTCCCCTGTCAGAAACTACTTCATCAGGCACTCCATGCAAGCGAAAAATTTCCCGAATAACCAGGTCAGCCGTCTGTTTAGCTGAAGGGAGACCACGAGCTGGTATGAAATGACCCATCTTAGTTAACCTGTCCACAACAACAAGAATGGTAGTGTGTTCCTTAGAGGGAGGTAGTTCCACAATAAAGTCCATGGATATAGATCCCCAGGGACGATGAGGAATCGGAAGAGGCTGAAGCAAGCCAACAGGGGATGAGCGAGGAGTCTTATGTCTGGCACACACATCACAAGAGGACACATACTTCTTAACATCCTCAGGATACTTCGGCCACCAAAAGGATCGGGCAAGTAGGTCTTGCGTCTTTCGGATTCCTGGATGACCTGCTGGTTTTGAGTCATGGTAGAGACGTAAAAGGTCCAGTCGCACTGACTCCGGAGAAAACAGACGTCGTTGAAAAATCCAAAACCCATTAAGCATCGTCATATGGAGATCACGAGGAGGATCACGAAGAACTGGGTCTTCAGCGTAGCCCTTTTTAATGCGAGACATCAGATCAGAAGGAAAAGCAACTCCTATAAATATATCCTCCGGCAAGATGGTGGTCTTGGTTACGGTAGCATGGAGGGGGTCAGCTATTCTAGACAAGGCATCCGCCTTACCATTCTTGGAGCCAGGACAGTATGTAACCAAAAAATTAAACCTTGAGAAGAATAGGGACCAGCGTGCTTGTCTGGCTGACAGTCTCTTAGCTGATCGAATACATTCCAGATTTTTGTGATCTGTGAGGACAGTAATTGGATGGGTAGCCCCCTCCAAGAGATGTCTCCATTCGGTGAAGGCAGCTTTTATAGCCAATAGTTCTTTATTCCCTATGTCATAATTTATTTCTGCTGGCACCATGTGGCGGGAATAGAAGGCACACGGATGTAACAGCATCTTAGGTCCAGTCCTTTGAGACAGTATAGCACCAACAGCTGAATCAGAAGCATCAACTTCCACAATAAATGGTAATTCTGGCTGAGGATGTACCAGGACGGGGGCAGATGTAAACAGAGTCTTTAATCGGGAAAATGCGGTATCAGCCTTATTGGACCACTGAAAAGGAGTCCCCTTACGTGTGAGTTCAGTGATCGGTGTAATAACGGCAGAGAAATTCTTAATGAAACGCCTGTAAAAATTGGCAAACCCCACAAATCTCTGGACATCTTTTTCATTCTTGGGGATGGGCCAGTCCAGCACAGCTTTAATTTTACTTGCGTCCATAGTTAAACCTTTGGGAGTTATGACATACCCCAGGAATTGAATTTCTGTTTGTTCAAACTCACATTTTTCTAGTTTAATGTATAGGTGGTGGGTACGAAGGCGCTCCAGAACTATACAGACCTGTTTTCTGTGGTTTTCAAGACTATCAGAGAATATTAGGATATCATCCAAATATGCCACAACAAACTGATCCAGGAGATCTCGTAGTACATCATTGATAAGATGCTGGAAAGTTGCAGGGGCATTACAAAGCCCAAATGGCATTACTAGATATTCGTAATGCCCGTACCTGGTTCTGAAAGCTGTTTTCCATTCATCATTTGGTCTTATGCGAACCAGATTATATGCCCCCCGAAGATCAAGCTTTGTAAATATTTTAGCTGAGCGAAGTCTCTCCAAAAGTTCAAGAATGAGAGGCAAGGGGTAGCCATTTAACATTGATGTTATTAATGTCCCTGTAATCAAAGCATGGCCGTAGGCTGCCATCTTTCTTCTCTACAAAGAATATAGGAGCTCCTGCTGGGGAAGTAGATGGTCGAATAAAACCTTTGGCAAGATTTTCTTGTATGTATTCATGAAGAGCTTTCAATTCAGGCTCAGATAGGGAATATATACGGCCAAATGGGATAGCAGCCCCAGGCAACAGCTCTATTGGGCAATCATAAGGCCTGTGGGGTGGAAGCTGATCAGCATTCTTCTTATCACAGACATCTGCAAAATCACGATATTGTAGAGGAAGCTTAGTCAAGTTTGTAGCAACCATTTCATTAATTGTTGTGGCAACAGGTGTTACCTTAGTGGGTTGACAATTCATTAGGAAGTGTTCTGAAGGACAAAGTTCTGATCTTCCAATCAATCTGTGGGTTATGCAGAGCAAGCCAAGGTACCCCCAAAATCACTGGAAACTGTGTTGAGGAAATTAGGTGGAAAGATATAGTCTCATGGTGATTCACTTCCAGAGTCAACTTTAAGGGCACAGTCTCATGTGTAACCGGGCCCGACGTAAGTGGAGAACCGTCCACTGTCTCCATTAACACAGGTGAAGAATTAGGGATAGACTGAATTCCATTTCCTGCTGCAAATGTAATGTCCATAAAGTTTCCGCCTGCTCCAGAATCTATCATAGCTGTAGTTGAAATTTTATGATCACCACATTGCAACGTGATAGGCACCACAAAATGAGGATGTTGAGTCAACATACCCTCTTCACCATGAGCCAGAGAAAACAAGGGTTGTGTGACAGAATCCAGTTGATCTGCAATCTGGGATTGGTGTCGAATCTGTGCACCCTCAGCAGCCATAGCTATTGTTCTTTTGGATTTGCTAGGGCAATTGATGGCATAGTGCCCTGCACTACCACAATACAGGCATAAATTGTGCGTCGCCACTGTTTTTCTTCATTGGATAATGGTCCTCTTATTAGATTTACCTGCATAGCCTCAGGCTCAGAGTCTGAAGGTGTTTGTGGGGTTGGAGTAGAAATTCTTGAATAGGAAATAGGAGTAGTACTTGGTCTAAAAGAGCCCTGTCTTTCCAGTCTTCTTTCAGAAAGTCTCCGATCGATACTGATAGCCAAACGCACGAATGCATCAAAGTCAGCAGGAAGATTAACACGAGCTAGCTCATCTTTTATAGCTTCTGAGAGACCTTTTCTGAAGTGGAACCTCTGAGCTGATTGGTTCCAGGTAGTATCAGCAACCCACTGTCTGAATTCAGCAGCATATTCAGCCACGGAGCGCCTCCCTTGATGCAAATGAAGTAGAGTGGCTTCTGCTGTAGCACATCGATTGAAGTCATCAAAAACTAGGCACATGGCCTCAAGAAAGTCATTTAGATTACCCAAGACTGGACTGTCCTGTTCCAGAAGAGGGGAGCCCCAAGCCAGGGCTTCATCTTTGAATAGTGAAAAAATAAATCCCACCTTCTCTCTTTCAGATGGAAATTGGTGAGGTAACATCATGAAGTGCAAACGGCATTGATTTAGGAAACCCCTAAATTTTTTGCGATCTCCTCCAAACTTTTCTGGCAGGGGCAAGCGGGCATCTTGTGCAGGTGTAACAGTAGCAGCTGAAACATCACGTGCCCTGTAGCTGGTGTACTCACTGTGCATTGACTGAAATTTATTTTGCAGTTCAGCTACCTGGTCCTGCAGCACTTGGATGGTCTGTGCCTGGATCTGCACAGTTCTTGCAGTAAAAGCAACCTGCTGGGCCAATGCAGAATCTGTCCCGGCGGTCTCCATGAAAGGGCCAGATTATTCTGTAATGATATAGGAATCACAAAGTTGTGGAGACCAGTAGCCAAGGTCAGCAATAATCCGGTTCAGCAACTTGTAGGTTAAACAGGAACAAGCTTTTATTGAAGGGATCAGGAACCAACAATAATCTGGCAAGGTACATTTGACAGGAAGTGCCTTATATAGGCCAAGGACCAGACACCTGACCAGACACAGCTGAAGAGACTTAGGTACTGATAAAATTGCTAGCAGAGTCAAGCTTATAAGGTCTCAATGGAATTTACAAAAGGCAGGCTGGCGCAGTTGTAGGGAAGAGGTATAGCAGCCTGGGGACCAGGGTTCAAAACCTCGCAGAGTCAATTCCTCACAGTACTAGTGTAATATGATCACACAGGGGATGCAGCCTAGCTGCAATAGATACACAGCATTAGTTAATAGATACACACAAGGGCAAGGGGTTATCTTAAAGTGACAGTGTCCCAGGGAATAGTTTGCTTCATTTATTACTGTAATAACACTTGAATGATGATGTACACATTATATTTAATTGTTTTTGGGTTATTAATAATAAATTATTGTGTTTTTTTATTGCAGGGTCACAAAAATATTTTGAGGGGCGTTTGCCCTGACGCCCCAATGGACGGGCCGCCCCTGTATATATATATATATATATATATATATATATATATATATATATATATATTACAATTATATGATTATTGTTAATTTATAAATTTTAAGAACATGACAAATAAAAGTTATATATTAATTCCGATTTACAAGTTCATATTAAGAAAGTGGTGTTAAGCACCTAGAATTAAAATAATTGACTAATCATCAATACCTTCTAAAATCACACATCTCACCAAAGAGAAGCCGTTCCAGCGATCACGTTAGGGGTGAGTAAATTAAATGTTTTACCAAATGTAGCAGACTAATTTTTAAGTTGATAATTTTATATGATGTGTGAATGATGTTATAAGTATCCAAACAACCCTTGGCAGAAAAAATAGTTCCATAACCCCTGCTTTATAACCTTAGATACAAGAAGTTGGTATAAGACTAGCTTACATCTCAGTTCTCATAATTTCGAATGTAGGCAGAAAAAGAGCAATAGACTGGTTGAATTTGCTGTTATATATGATTGTTACAGAGTTACACTCCAGAACCTCATCTACAGTATATAAGATAAGTGCTGTGTGGGAGAAGGAGACTCTGTAAGAGAGTATAAGTGGCAGGGAAAGGGAAGAGTCACCATTAAGCTAGTGTATGAGAAAGTGATATATAACACAAGCTTGGAAAGTCTGGGTAAGACTAGTACAGATTGTAGGTGCTCTGACAAATGCTCAATGCACATTAAGTTAATGTTACACTATTGTTCTGGGTGAACCTCTATGAGATGTTTTAAAGTCCCTTCAAGTGTTAAGAAATGCTCCTGTGTGATGTTTTTCCCTGCAGGTGGATGAAGGTAGCTTCAATTAGCAGCTACTATTAATTTAAGTTTTAATCGTCGTATTTTTGCCTAAATATAATAACGATTATTGTTATTGGTCTTTATAGTATAGTGGTGCCTCTTGCTTAGGTGTTGCAGCCTCTGGGGCCTTTCAAAAAATGTGTGTATATGTAATGACAGATCATGTGATACTTAGATTGCACACATGTGGACATCATTTTACTAATTATGTGACTTCTGAAGGTAATTGGTTGCACCAGAGCTTATTATGGGCTTCATAACAAAGGGGGTGAATACATACGCACATGCCAATTTTCTGTTTTCTATTTCTAAAAAATAGTTTTATGTTTATATTTTTCTCATTTCACTTCACCAACTTAGACTTTTGTGTTCTGATCTATCACATACAATTCAGATTAACAAAACATTGAACTTAATGCTGTAATGTAACAAAATAGGTAAAAAGTCAAGGGGGGTGAATACTTTTGCAAGGCACTGTACATAACTCTTTATATCTGTTTACATAAGAATGAACTAATCCATATTTTTCCTGCATATACCAACATGGTATTTCCCACCAACAACCAGTCAAATTTTATTTACATATAACATCCAATAGGTAATCTGCATGTGCAGCTCATGCAGTTAGTACACGCGCCTAGATGCGCACAACACATGATGTCAGATCTGACATCATGATCATCCTTAAATGATGGCCTTGCATATGAAAGAAAAAACATATTTGCTTTGTTTAAGAACTTGTGTACTAGTCTCTAAATCAAATCGCTATGTCATGGGCCAGATGTATTTAACTATTTCATACTTAATATCTTGAAATTGGAAAATACTGGTTTAATGCTTATATCCCAGCCAAAAATCACACTAACTGGAAAGAGTGCTAATTGTATATATTGTAATATCTCTGCTGTCACACTCAGGGTTCGTGCCCTTGTATCCGGCACCCCAATGGAATACTCAGGAGCCCTTTTTAAAATATCAGAAGTTGTATTGATTTTTTTACAACAAAAAAACATAAACGGTGCAAAACAAAAGCCTAGCTTCAATTGAAGCACTGACTAACTCTTTGCGGCAGTTCCCTCATTGTCCAAAATAATGTCCAAACAAAATAAAGTTTTTGAAACTTTCTGGATTTGAAGTCTCCTTAGTTGCAGGTGATTTCCAGAGCTGACTCTGGAGCTCTCTGTCCAGCTCAGACTGAGCTCCCTCTGCTGGGTGCTAATCACACATTTAAAGGTGGAACCCAGCTGGAATTGATTAGCCTGTTGTATTAACCCTGTCACCCTTTATTGGACACAGGGCTCTGCTCAGTCTGTCTCCAAAGTATACTACATCTATGACTCTGTTACATATCCCCCTCCCAAGCTCGACACTATGGGGTTGAGTGGCCCACACCGTAAGGCAGTGTACGCAGGATAAGGCATCTTTATTGCCATGGAGGCTGCCAGCTCTATGAAGAACACGCAACTGGAAGGGTTGGAGGGACAGGAACCATCTCGTCACCTGACTGTTTTTCTCCTTGTTCTGGTGCATCCACTGTAGAGGGGCATGTGAACCTTCTTCCCAATAGGTAATAACGAAGGGCTTCAGTGGACCATTTTATGGGCAGACATTCTTGCTCTACTACAGAATATTTCTGTTCCCGTGGCATCAACTTGCGGCTAAGGAACAGAACGGGATGCTCTTCACCATTCCCCTCTCGTGTCACAATATGGCCCCCAGTCCTACCCCTGAAGGATCCATTTGTAAGATAAATTATTTTTCGAAATCAGGGGCTATTAACACTGGACCTTGACACAGTGTAGTCTTTAGGTCTTCGAAAGCTTCCTCAGTAGCCTTGTTCCACTTGACTACGTCAGGTGCCTTGTTCTTAGTGAGCTCTGTCAGTGGGTGGCTCTTGTGGAGAAATGTGGGATAAACCTCTTGTAATAGCCCACGATTCCTAGAAAGGCCCTCACTAGCTTCTTTCTCAGTGGGCGAGGTCAGTTCTGGATTGCTTACACCTTGTTGAGCTGCGGCTTGACCATCCCCCGTCCAACAGTGTAACCCAGGTATTTGGCTTCACTAAGTCCAATGGCACATTTCGCAGGGTTCACTGTAAGGTTTTCCCGTCTTAGGGTTTCTAATACAGATTCCACCTTTGGAAGACGTGTCTCCCAATCTGTGGTATAGATTACTATATCATCTCAATATGCAACAGCATATTCCGAATGTTCCAAACGGTAGTACTTTGTAGTAGAAGAGCCCATCTGGGGTTGAAAAGGCAGTTTTGTCTTTCGCTGCTTGTGTCAAGGGAATTTGCCTCACTTTATAATCCACGTCTCCTACGGCCTCAATAATTTCATATGGGCCTTGCCATCTGGACAGTAATTTGCTTTTGGCAGTGGGTACTAGAACTAGTGCTCTGTCTCCCGGTTGGAACTGCCTCACCTGTGCTGTGCGGTTGTAATATGTTCGCTGATGTTGTTGGGATTTTTCCATGTGATTTCGTACCAGGGGGCCGACTTGGGAGATTATTTCCCTCATTTTCCTCATATACTCTATGATATTCTCCCTGGGCACGGTTTGTTCTTCTTATTCTTCACGCAGTATGTCCAGTATTCTTCTGGGATGGCGACCATAGAGGAGTTGGAACGGGGAAAACCCCGTGGAGGCTTGCGGTACTTCTCCGACTGCAAAGGGCAAATAGGGTAGAAGTAAGTCCCAATCTTTGCCGTATTGAGCTACTACCTTTCTGAACAATTTCTTCAATGTTTTATTAAACCGCTCGAACAGTCCATCCATCTGGGTATGGTAAACCGAGGTTCTCAGTGTTTTTACCTGTAGGAGCTTGCACATTTCTTTCATCAACCTAGACACAAAGGGTGTCTCATGTCAGTCAAAGTTTCCTTGGGTATCCCCACCCTTAGAAACAGCTGTATGAGCTCTTTAGCTATATTTTTAGAGGTTGCTATGCATAGTGGTATCGCTTCTGGATATCTTGTGGCATAGTCCAGTATTACCAGTATGAACTGGTGTCCTCTGGCTTTTTTTCTAGAGGGCCAACCAGGTCCATTGCAATCCTCTCAAAAGGCTCTTCAATTATGGGCAAGGGTATCAATGGGGCCCGTAGGTTACAGTGGTATGGACTTTCTCCCATGTTGCATTGCATGGGTTCCTCTTTACTTGGACAGTAAGCCGCTATGTGTCCTGGTTGTCTGCAATAAAAACACTTCCCCTTGCTTGCTGGACTGCCTCTTTGCCTCAGTTCTTCAGTAATCACCCTTTCTGTGTTGTTTTGAAGTGGACTTTTTTCCACTTCCGGGTACAGGTGTCTTTGTCCGGTTCCAGACCTTCTCATCCAGTTAGAGGTCTGAGCCTTTAGGTGATTAGGCTGCCTTTGAATACTGGAGGTCTCCACTTTTGAAGGTTGGGAAAATTCATTCATGGCCAAACATCTTTCTGCCAGCTAAATAAATTCATCTGGGTTCTCTGGCTCATTTTGTCCCACCCATTCTCTTAAGCCGGGATCATTAGTTTCAGGGTGTAGCCATCTTTGTGCTAAGTGGAGCAATTCAAACATTTGTGTGAAACGGTTCTTGTTCTCCACAAACCACCATGAGTGGAATCTCTGTGCCCTGACGCTTCTGGTAACTCCCACTCTGGCCAGGATCTCGGCTTTTAGACTGGAATAATCCATTACTTGCTCTGTGTTCAGGTCAAAATATGCTTTATGAGCCTCCCCACACAAATACGGAGCAACTATGCTGGCCCAGTGACTTTGGGGCCATTCTTCTCTGATGGCAATTCTTTCAAAGGTCAGAAGAAATGCTTCCACATCTTCATCTGGGTCCATTTTCTGTAGAAATCGATTTAGGTTGATGTTTCCACTGGTTTCTGGCATCGGGGGAGGTTTTGCAGGTATCAGGTGCTGTAGCTGGGCAAGCAAGATTTGGTTTGTTTCCCGCTGTAGCTTTCGGTCTTCTGCAGCTTGGGCCTGTTGTTCCGTCAGGACTTGTGCCGTACAGGAGAAGGACTCCCATGCCGAGTGAGCTTATTGACTGCAGAGAGCTGCCATGGGATGGGTTCAGGCTAACCGAGCCACAACCATGGAAGAACTGCTGCAATTGATTCTTCAGTGGACTGACCCCAGAGGTGCAAGTATGGGTAAGGGACAGTAACCCCCTTACCCTCTCCGACGCAGCTCGGCTGGCCGATGAACACTATGAGGCACGGCGCCACCACTGACCACCACCTCGCCCATCGTATAAGCCCGCAGTGCCGTCCCCAGCACCCCCCACCATAGCCCCACCCTGTCAGGGGAGGTAACGGGTTCAACACCTCCGCTCCCAGGTATCAACCTCGTGCCAATATCCAGTGTCACAGATGCCAGCAGTTGGAACATGTCCAGAGGGAATGCCCCCAGAACCAGAACCGTAACACGTGGGTTCATCCAGGCCAACCACCACCAAAACAGAGCAGCGGCCTATTGCCACCTCACGAGACTGGCACCCACGATGATGAGCCCCCCTACTTGGAGGAACAACTAGGGATGTTACATAAAGTCGACCCTGTCCAGGCTGCGTCGGACAACTGACAACATCATCTGCAAACCGTATGTCTTGAGGGAAAGAACGTCAAAGGGCTAAGGGACACCGGAGCCACGTTAACCCTTGTTAGACACCACTTGGTCCCAGACAAAGCATGTACCGAAGGCGCTGTGGCAATACCAGTAGCGGGGGGGGGGGGGGGGGGGGGGACAGTACTCCACTTACCCACTGCCAAGGTTCATTTAGACTGGGGTGTGGGGTCAGGGGTTGTGGAAGTAGGATAGGTGCAGAACTTACCGGCAGAGGTACTACTTGGGAATGACTTGGGCCAGCTAACTCTCGCATTTGTACCCCAAACTTCTACCCAAGACTTTTACCCGGTGACCACATGGCAGCAGACTCACACCACAGACTCACCAGCACACTCTGAGGCTCAGGTAAACAACCAGTCTCCCCCACTTGAGAACTCGCCCCCACTTGGGAAAGATGTAGCCATATACCCCACGTTACAAGTGTACAGAGATCGGGTCTCCTCCAGTCAGGCAGGATTAGGGGAGAGGTACTTGTGGGACAATGTATTACTATAAAGCAACTCAGAGAGGATAGGGGCTAGGTCCGTACCGATCCCAGTGAAACAGGTGGTAGAACCCCAGAAATATAGGCAGGAATTACTTCCATGATATTCCGTTATCTGGACATCTGGGAGTCAGCCAAACTAAATACCGGCTAACTCAGAACTTTTTCTGGCATGGGATTTCGAAAGATATTCGTCAGTACTGTCGGACTTGTGACATCTGTCAGAGGGTGGGTAAGAGAGGGGACTGCCATAAAGCAAAACTTCACCCCCTTCCCATTATTGATGAACCGTTTAGCAGGGTAGCTGTAGACTTTGTAAGGCCCCTAACTAGACCGAGCCCTTCCAGCAAGAAATACATCCTGACCCTAGTAGATTATACCACTAGATACCCAGAGGCGGTGGCGCTGACCAATGTCCACGCTGAGACGGTTGCGGATGCGCTGATGCAGATTTTCTCCCGCATGGGATTTCCCCAAGAGATTATTTCGGTTCAGGGCACCCAATTTACCACCAAAGTCTCTCACAAACTCTGGACACTATGTGGAATTAAGCCCATAGTAAACTCAGCATACCACCCCCAGTCTAATGGTCTCTGCAAAAGTTTTAATGGGACGCTAAAACAAATGCTACAGACGTTCACAGACACTAGGAAAGACTGGGAAAGATTCCTGCCCCACCTTCTATTTGCGTACAGGGAGGTCCCTCAAGAATACACTGGACTCTCCCCCTTTGCACTATTGTTCGGTAAAAGGGTGAGAGGACCGTTAGACTTAAACTCTCTGGCCCAATGCTCTCTTATTAACGCAGATGGTACCCCTATCATCCCATATGTGTTGGAATTTAGGGACAGACTGGAGGAGATGACCCAGACGGTACAATCCAACCTCCAGGCGGCCCAACAGCGTCAGCGCTGATGGTACGATAGGGGAGCGAGGGACCGCAGCTTTCAAGTGGGACAAAAAGTATTGATTTTAAAACCTGTCCACAATGACCGGCCCGCAGGCTGCCTGGTGGGGCCCATACTGGGTGGTAGAACAAAAATGAGATACCACCTATGTGATTGGCCCGTGCTCGGGAGTAGGATGAAGACGTATGCTCCATGTGAATATGCTAAAACATTATCATGAGTGCACAGAGAATGTGGCGACTATTTGCGCCACAGCCTCTGAAGATTTTGAGAACCTCTCTCTACCAGACCTCTTAGAAAAAGGAGACCAGACAGAGGGTATCAGAGGGGTACATCTAGGAGAACGGCTGAGCCCACAGGAGCGTAGCCAGGTGCAGGAGATGATTAGGGCCAAGGGGGCCACCTTCTCTAATTTGCCTGGGTACACGTCTCTGGCCACTCACCGCGTAGACACCCCCAGCCAACAACCACTATGCCAAACTCCCTACCGCATACCTGAATCTGTAAAGGAGAATATGTAAAGGAGAATATGCGTAAGGAGAATCAGGAGATGCTTCAGCTAGGGGTTATGGAACATTCTGACAGTCCCTGGGCATCCCCTGTAGTGCTAGTACCAAAGCGGGACGGAACAACCCGATTCTGTGTGGACTATAGAAGGCTAAATAACACAACGGAAACTGATGCCTCTCCGATGCCAAGGATAGACAAACTTTTAGACAAAATGGCCTGGGGGCGGTACCTCACTACAATTGATCTCTGTAAGGGGTACTGGCAAATTCCACTAGCCAAAGATGCCATACCCAAGTCGGCGTTTGCCACCCCGTTTGGCCTGTACCAGTTTCCAGTCATGCCCTTCGGGATGAAAAATGCTCCGGCAACTTTCCAGCGCATGGTAGATCGGCTATTGGACGGGTTGCAGGAGTACGCTTGCGCCTACCTGGACGATATAGCTATTTACAATGACAATTGGTCAGAACACCTGACCCATGTAGAAGCAGTGTTAGACCGTATCAGGGAACCAGGGTTGACCCTCAAATCTATTAAGTGTCACATAGGGATGGCTGAAGTGCAGTACCTCGGCCATCGAGTAGGTAGTGGTCAACAGAAACCAGAACCAGCAAAGACAGAGGCTATAGAGAAATGGCCGACCCGACCATCCCCCCCCCCCGTACGAAGTCCTAGCTTTCTTGGGAACAGCAGTGTATTATCGCAAATTTGTGCCCAACTATAGTGCCCTGGCCAAGACCCTTACTGATCTGACCCATAAGAACCTCCCTAGGCAGGTAGTCTGGGCCCCAGAGTGTGAACAGGAATTTCAACAACTGAAAACTGCTCTAATCAAGGCCCCGGTACTGGCTGCTGCTGATCCAACCAAACATTTTCTTGTTCGCACAGACACTTCTATGCTTGGATTGGGGGCCGTATTGAGCCAAATCAGAGCCGATGGAGGCGAGCACCCGGTGGTTTGCTTAAGCAGAATGTGATTACCCAGAGAAGTAAGCTACGCCACCATCGAAAAAGAATGCCTGGCCGTGGTTTGGGCCCTGAAGAAGCTACAGTTGTATTTGTATGGTCAAACCTTTTCCTTATTTACAGATCACAACCCGTTAGTGTGGATCAATAGGGTGGCAGGAGACAATGCCAGACTGCTTCGCTGGAGTCTAGCGCTGCAGCCCTTTGACTTTACAATACACTAACGCCCGGGAAAGCAAAACGGCAAAGCTGACGGATTATCCAGACAAACTGAACTGGAAAAGTGATCTGCGAGGACTCCCCCGGACATGCCCAAGCCGATCCGCTGGGACAAGACTGGGCATGCCGGCTTATGGTTAGGGGGGAGCTGTGTAGCAAAAACCACCTACTTTTATTACAAACACAATGTGTGATGTTATGTGTTTAGACTCTATATTACATTTTAGTTGTAGCCAGTTCATAAGGAGTTAACTGCATTTGGAATGTCATGATGTCATCTGTAACTGTCATGCTGAGTCAGTTATTTAAGTTTTATCTGATGGTTGATACATAAAAAAAGGCATATCTATCATTTTAGAGAAAGATAGAGATAAAAGCATTTATTATTTTGCCAAACCAGCTTTTTGACTCATGTGTTCCTGCTGAGGTCCTGAACTGATGTTGTGGCCTGAACAAGTCAGAAATGCTGAGCCCAGACCATCCAGGGGTGCCCTTGTCCCCCTAACTCCAGGGGTCGTAACAACGCTTATCTGTTCTTTGTCTTTACAAGCACGCACTCGCTGTCTTCTTCTTCTGGGGTAGACAAGTGTGACAGAAATACAAACAAACTAGAAACTTCTTACATCTGTTAACTAGACATTTTCATATTATATATACTTAGCCTAAAATGTCCCTAATTGTAACATAAATATAGCATATGCATAACTCTATAAAAACAAGGGGTGCTATAAACCAAAATTAAGTGATAATGTAAATAATGCAAAGCTAATAACCATATTAAATACTTGTAAAATATATAATGAACCATTATTTTGTACTCCTACTAAAGCAGCAAAAAATAGCATTAGAACAGTTAAAACACTACTAATTATGTCTTTATGAGTGAAAAGACATTACATAATTTATCTTGTAACAGTTTGTATATATACAAGGGAATTGCTAATTTTATTACTGCCAATATACATTTACTACTAGAACTCCAAAATCTTTTCTTTACTCGTAATGTAATCCACCTCTTATAAGGTTTCTGTCTTAGAGGCTTAGAAATGCCTTGAAAAGATTTTCATAATTCTCTACTCATTTGCACCATGGACATCATCTGAGCTGGGGATAGGCCTGGAAGAATAACTGGTATAATATTATAGTGTTTATCCAGCATAAATAAACAAAACATAACACATAAAACAATACAAAATTGGTATGATAAGGTTCTTTAACCAGATAAGATATCATACACTGATTTCTAGTGATATGTGTACCCTCCCTGTGTGTTAATTAGTAGACAGGGACAGTGCACAAACCAAATTTATACCGACAGAGAGAAATGTCAACACAAGGATAGCTTTGATAAGCCTAAAAAAAATCCTAATTGTAATAAAAAAATACTAGCAAATTCTAAAGAAAAATATAGAAAACACAACATCTATAAATTAAAATAAAGAGATATATATATATATATATATATATATATATATATATATATATATATATATATATATACTCTTATTCTGTTGACTTTTCTGACCACCCTATATGCTTAAAATATTTGCACCTTGTTATATCTTAAAAAATAATGAATTCTATTGCACCTAAATATAAAAAAAAAATGTACTGCGCTACTACAATTACCTAAAAAGAGATATTTTGGGTTTAACAATCTGTTTTTTGTTAAATATGAAACAGTTTGCATTCTTATCAGAATATTCTCTAAATATGACCTTGAATGGAAAGTAACGGTTTCATAATATTGGATCTTGGCAGTGTGTCATTGTAATGAATAAAAAAGAGAGCTTCACTGACTTTAATATAATGTGCACATTATATGCTTTTAAAACAGAATATTCTTTTTTTTTTTTTTTTTTTTATAAAACCAACAAATCTTTTCCTTTTTATTTTAACCCAGTATTTGACCAATTTTTACTTGCAACTATTTTTCTCACATATTAACCTTAAAAATGTTAACACAATTAATGAACCATCTTTGATAAAACCTTAATTTTGATTATCCAAAATGGCCAATGATATAAAAAATACAAATATTAAAACACAAATATTAATCTGAAATTGATCAGATTTCAGATTATATACTTTCTATAAGCAATTTTATTATACTGGCGGTCTGATATCATTTGGACACTATTTTCTTATATGAATACTAATATTCATCATTCAGTATTCTAGGAGATCAACAACAGATCTCTCTTCCAAACACCACAACTTCACATGACAATCAATACATACATGATGTCCATAGACAGATCTCAATCTAGCTCACACAGTTCATAGCATTGTAAACATATGTTCAAACACACTCAACAATAACACAGAACAGAGGACCAATCTTCCTTTTTCTTCAATTTCTCACGCAGCACTCACTGCACATGGTACTCACAGTCAATAAGTACATTACTGACACTCAGTACTCACACTCAAGGGCCCTATTAATTCGCTGTTCACTCCTTCTGCCATTTTGTTTCACTTCAACACCGTTCGAAATTATGGTAGCAAATGTTAATTCCATTATCAATCCATGAAACAGCACCGCTACGCAGAACCTTAGTCTAGACATTACTCACCATTAAGGAAGGCAACTCCTGTTATTGCCATTTCTAGGTAGGCACACCTATTCTAATCTATATTCTCACCATTTCTAGGTAAGCACACCTATTCTCATCTTTATTATCTATTATCTTTATCGCCTTTATCTATGAAGGCACACCTCTGTTAAGCTATATCTACTTTAATTAGAATCTACAGCACTTCTTAAAATCATACCTTGACAGGTACAACATCTCTTTAATATATCTTAATCCTAGTATCAGTAATTAACACATTTGCATGTACAATATTTAAAACAATTCTACTTTATATTCACTTTAACCACAGTATCTGATCATATAGAAAAAATCCCTATACAGAAACACACATGAACATCTCTAAACTCTGGATATCACACTTTAAACAAAAAAAACCTTTATCTTTGCTTCAGTTGTCATATGCACTGTTCTTTAATCTTAGCATATGGCCTGGCTTGTTCCAGGAGAGGCTGGTTCCTTTGACATAGTCTTAGAGGTTTCAGGGGTTGAGTCGGAAGAAGTGGGTGGATCATTAAGCATGACATTCTCCACGCCAAGCTCCACCCACTTGGATGGGGTTAGGTTGGAGACTCTTTTTTCTTTTAGAAAATTCTAACTGTGCAAGAGTACAGATCTCTCTAATATTTACTCCGTCCACACTTAATCACCAACATCTAACACAGAGTCTTACGTGAGTTTTAAGCCTAACACCCTATTTTTGTGCACTTGGAAAATATAATTTCTACAGAACAAAATGTTCTTGCCGGCATAACAAATCTGTTGATAAAAAACATACAGTATAAACATAGGTTTTAGACAAATACAGACAAGACGACTGTGAGCTTACAAAATTTACATTTAAATGTTTTTAAATCACTTTGTAATAACCAAAAATAAAAACTAAAATAAAAATAATTAACTTTATTATGTTGAAGAAAACCATATAAATAAATATATATATATATTAATTCAAATATAATTAAACTAAAAGGAATAAAAACAAAACAAAAACAATTTTATTTGGCCACCAAACTTGTAAATATATATAACATAAAAATCAGCTTCTCAAATTACATATGACACTTTCTTGGGGAAAATACACAATATTTTCTATAAAAACATAATTTCAGTAAAATTAACTCACTCATTAAATCCTTATCTCATCAATATTTTCCTAAAAAATATTTTTTTACATCTGCTTACAGAATTTGGCTAAATGCTGGTGAAAAAATGCAAAACATCTGAGACCACAGTATTTTAGGTCCGGGGCAGTAAATATCAACACAATACATCTTATTAGATGGGCAGGTATAAAATTATATATGCACTGGCTATTTGTTTTACATAAGCAACTCATTATAATACATAATTTCATCTTAAAATGGCACTATCTTATTACGGCCGGTCTATACCTTTAATTTACTGGAAGATTCAGAACTTCCGGGTTGGGGAAAGGAGGGAGGGGCTGGACACAGACTTCAAAACCTATTGTTGCTTTAAACGGCACAAAATATGTCATTTTTAACCATAATGTGGGCTGCCTGCCTCTGCCCTCATTACACTACATCCTGCAACCCATTCATTCGCAAATCAACAATAAAACACCATTTCATCTGAACCAAAAAACTCAACACATAACACTCTTTTCCTAATTCTGGCCTTTTTTTAAAAAAAAATAAAAAAAATTATCTTCACCTGCAATATATTCATTTGCAAACACTTTTATCTCTCTCCAAATTCCATGGGACAGCGTTACTCTGACTTACGGTGGCCTTTAAAAAAAAAAAAAAAAAATTAATAACACATAATTTAATTGCGCTCTCCTTAATTAAGTGTCTGTTTTAAAAAGCACACTACACTTTCATCTTTTTCACTTTCCAGGCATGATGCCAACTTCAAGTTTAAAACACAAATCTTAAAGCTTATCAGAAAAACTAATTACATCAGAGATACACTTATAAAAGATTTAAAGGGACACATACTTCAGCAAGATGAAAAAGCTATATTTTTTCTTATCAATGCAACATGCACATTTTACAATGAAAAACACACCGTCTTTTAATACTAACAGTTTAAACGAAACAACCCTCTATTGGCATAGTCTGTTTACTGAACACAGAAAAGTAGCAACAGCAGTTAAAATTTATGTTAACCTTTTTAAATTGTATCAAGGTCCCGGTCTTTGTCGCGACTATTGTTCATATCACTCCTTACAAGTTTTCGAAGACTCCATGAAAGGGAAGGGATACACAGATACACAAGCTCTGCAAATACAATCATGGTTATGAATGTGATTGCTAAGCATCCCCCCAGATGATGAAGCCCTGCAGCTTCGGGTGTTATCTTATGAACAATGAGTGCGATCCGAGTCATGAACACCAAATGATGGGGAAAAATCATACTCACAGCCCAACTTCTCACTCCGTAACTCAGGCATGATACCAAGACAAACAGAGTCTTCTTTATTTCTCATTATTAGAAAAGAAATGTGAATTAGTAACAATTACACCCAAAATGGCTGTCACTAATTCACTTACCAGATTACAACTAACTGAAAATCAGCATACATAACTTTTTATATTTGTTTACATAAGAATGAACTAATCCATATTTTTCCCGCATATACCAACATGGCATTTCCCACCAACAACCAGTCACATTTTATTTACATATAACATCCAATAGGTAATCTGCATGTGCAGATCATGCAGTTAGGACACTCCCCTAGATGCGCACAACACATGATGTCAGATCTGACATCATGATCATCCTTGAATCATGGCCTTGAATATGAAAGAGAAAACATATTTGCTTTGTCTAAGAACTTGTATACTAGTCTCTAAATGAAATTGCTATGTCATGGGTCAGATGTATTTAACTATTTCATACTTAATATCTTATGAAATTGGAAAATACTGGTTTAATGATTATATCCCAGCCAAAAATCACACTAACTGGAAAGAATGCTAATTGTATATATATATATACGCTAAAAAGTAAGGATATTTGTATTAATTCTCCAACAAAGAAGAGAGAGAAATAGATGGGAAGAGAGAGAGAAAGAGAGGGAGAGAAAGAGGAGTAGAGAGAGAGGGATAGAGAAAGAGAGAGGGAGAGAGAGAGAAAGAGAGGGGGAGAGAAATAGGGGAGGAAGACAAAAAGAGAGAGAGGGAGGGAGGGGGTGGTGTAGGTCTTAGGAGAAGGAGTGATGGTGGTGGTGCCTAGTGAAGGCAAGTGCGACTATGAAAGGGCGATTGAGGTGGTGCCTAGTGAAGGCTGATGTGGGCTTGCGAGTGTGATTGTGCCTAGCGAAGGCAAATAGGACTATGAAAAGCATGATTGCGGTGGTGCCTAGAGAAGGCAGGTATAGGATTTATGGAGGTGACAGAAGTGGTGCCCAGAGAGGGCCAATAAGAGAGCGTGAGGAGGGTAAAAGTTTAGTAGATCTTGGACCAGAAGCCACATGAATAAGGCTTAGGTAAGCTGAAAGTGCTACCTTGTACATAGACAAGGGCATAGACAGGTAGGTTTGGGCCCAGATCTATGCAATGAGAGTGTCCTTTCGGGTGAGAAAAGGAGCCAGAATCTGCACAGCAGGAAATATAGAAAGCTGCAAGACAAAGTGTCATGGCTGTAGCATGCCGAAGGCACAAGATGTGCAATGCCAGGCTGATGCCCTCAGACTTATACGATAGGCTTATTGTGCTAGGGGAAAGGGGCCCACTGAGATGGGTCTCTCTCTCTATTATCACAAGCCCTTAGCCTGGTGTGGCTATGCCTATTGTGTGTAATTACCCCCTACCAAGAACCTTACTAAGAATCCAGCGGTGGAAAGGGAAAACAATGGATGATTCTCTTAGACTTTCAGGCATGGGTGATACCGTGAGCTAGAAGGTGATTGGGGTAACCATGGATGCCAATTTGAATTGATTGGACTTTTGTTGCAAAGAGTGTGGTATAAATGTATCTGTTGTGTCAGTAATAAATACCAGTTAACTGGTTCACATAATTAATGTGTGGATTTTGTTATTGATGCTGTAATCCTGATTGCTGGAGTAAGTTGTTTTCAGAATTTAGAAAGATCTTTATGCTACACAAGACCACAGACATCTCTCAGTCTAACCCAAGGGCTGAAAGTTCTTCCTGCTGTACAGAGGTAAAATGAACTGGGCACACCTGTGGGGAGAGGTTTATGCAATAGGCTCTCATCATACCCCATGCAACATACAGGTTGTCACACAAAGCATTTGCGAGGAGATATGCAAAGACACTGAAATGAGAGAGCTGAGAAAGGCAGAGAGAAGCGAATAAACACGTTAAGGTAAGACAATAGAAAGTTTAGAAGCATACTGCAGGACATATATATAGTCAGAATGAGCTGAGGTGTGAGTGGCTCAAGAGAGAGAGAGAGACGAGGAAGGCCAAAGTACTCAAATAAATTGGAGTCAGTCAGAATGAGCTAAGGTGCAAACAGCCCAAGCAAGATATGAAAAAGGCCCAAAAAACTAATGAATGAGCTGCAGACAGGATAGGAAGCATCCGGCAGGTCAAAGCCAGAGTGAGCAGAGGCGCAAACAGGAAGCGCTTATAAGCTACATAGAGCCAGCCTAGGAAGAGGTGGAGCAAGAGAGGGATTGACTATAAACAAAGCTGCTGAGGGCATCGCCCACGGAAGAGGCGGGGCGAGAAAGGGACCGGAGCAAAAATATATATATTCTAGTCAATTGCACAACATTAATGACAGGCTAGTATTTAATGTGTCTCTTACCCCTCCCTCCCCTGTGTCTCTTCCCCCCTTTCCCTTCCCTGTGTCTCTTCCCCCACTCTCACCTCCCCTGTGTCTCTTCCGCCCTGTGTCTCTTCCCCTTCCTCCCCTTTGTCTCTCCCACCCTGTGTCTTTAACCCTATCCTCCCTTCCTCCCGTTTCTCTTCCCTCCCTCCCCTGTGTCTCTTTCCTCTCCTCTCTCTCCCCTGTGTCTCTTTCCTTTCATCCCTTTCTCCACTGTGTCTCTTTCCCCTCCTCCCTCCATCCCGTGTCTCTTTGCCCTCCTCCCCCACCCCCAGCACAAAATGCTCCCCTTCCCTCCCCACCTATCTGCCTCTATGTCACTTCCCCCCATGTTTCTCTCCCACCCTCTCCGTCTCTCTCCCCGTCTGTGTCTCTCTCCCCTGTCTGCCTCTTCCCTGTCCCTCTCTCACCCTCTCCCTTGTCTCTCTCTTCCCTGTACCTCTCTCACCCGCTCCCCTGTCTCTCTCTCCCCTGTCCCTCCCTCGCTCGTGTCTCTTTCCTTTCCTCCCTTTCTCCACTGTGTCTCTTTCCCCTCCTCCCTCCATCCCCTGTGTCTATTTGCCCTCCTCTCCCCTCCCCCATGTCACTCTCCCTCCCTCTCCATCTCTCTCTCTCCCCTGTCTCTCTCTCTCACTTGTCTGTCTCTCTCTCACTTGTCTGTCTCTCTCTCCCCTGTCTGTCTCTCTCTCCCCTGTATGTCTCTCTCTCCCCTGTATGTCTCTCCCCTGTCTCTCTCTTCCCTGTCTCTCTCTTCCCTGTCTCTCTCTTCCCTGTCTCTCTCTTCCCTATCCCTCTCCCCCGCATGTCTCTCTCCCCCCCCCATGTCTCTCTCCCACCCTCTCCTGTCTCTCCCGACACATGTACAATGCACGCGTGAATATGTAGAATTTTGCCGAGTTTCAAATAGGACTGCGCATGCGCAGAAGCTACATATTCGCATATTGCTATTCAAAGTTTAAGGGTTCCAAATAGGACCCACAAATGGTTTACCGACTAGATTGTAACACTGCAAATAACAATATAAAACCACCAATGCACTTTAAAACATGGGAAAAGTAATGGAAGGTATTACGATTACATGCACAACTCCCAACTATAATATATTGCAAAAGAGAGAATTTTATTTTCCTCATAGGCCAATATGAAAAGCCATGCTGCAACATGTTGAAATCTATTAAAGACACGCTACCTCATTAAATTGCAACACAAATATATGCGAATCAGGCAAGGGTCTTTCGCAAATAGGAGTGATGTTGGGCTTGCCTGCAGATCTATTACTGGCAATGACTTGTGATTAATGGAATATTGCTATGGAAATATTGTAACCCGTACCCAAGCAGCCGCCCAGCACATGGGGGCCCGGAACCTGTTCCAGCAGATACCGCTCCCACCGGTCAGAGTAAGGGGTAAGGGGTAAGTCTGTTGTCTGCGTGGGGAACTGGAGTTACTTGGCCCAGAGTAGAACTTAAGAGGGAGGCATGGGGTGACAGCTTTCAACAGAATAATGGTGAGTTAGGGAAAGAAAAGGAACAATTTATCTATGACCAGGGATTACTATAATGAGTCATTACAGATAATTAATTATTCCCAAAAATGTTAAGACTCGCCCTACTAGAATTTGCACATTACATTCCTCGAACAGGGAATAAGGGAACTAAAAGAACCAGACAATATCTCACTCAAGTATTTTATTGGCCCAGGGTGAACAGAGATGTAAAGAATTAATGTGATACTTGCGACTTGTGTCCCACTCCAAAATGGATTTGAATCTGTTGAATAGGATTGGACCCTTGGCCTATTCAAGTCCACTGAAGTAGCAGAAGATACAGGTTATGTTAATCCAGTGACCAGGTGCTCCTGAGCTGATGCTGCTTACCCTTGGATGACCGCTGGGCATCAAGAGGCCCACCCCTTCTAATATTCCAGAGGGAGGTTTCCTGTAGCTAAAGGCAGGAAATTCTGTAGCTGAATTGGCCACTCCTCTTGGATTTTTACACTCATATTTCACACCCTCATAGTATGAGGTATGGATCTCGCGTCACAGAAATTCCATCTCCTGCATGGTCCTCTGGAGGGTTTCTAAACCTATTATTATTATTATTATTATTATCGTTTATTTGTAACGCGCCAACATATTCCGTAGCGCTATACATAAGTTAAGTTACAGGCAATAACAAGTTAAAGATTCATACATTGAAAAGAGTGGAGGGCCCTGTCTTTGAGCTTGGAATCAAATAAAGAACTTTTATGTATATAAGGACAATATGTCCCAAAACATTACTGATAAATTTAATATTTGAATAGAAAATAATGATCAATGTCCTAAATAAATGTTGTTTCACATTCGTGAGGGAGACCTGTCTTAATGCCAAAATAACAGACATGTTGTAAACCTGGGGACCACTGTCAAGTGAATAACAAATACATGTTAAACACTTGGGCCCCTATTCAATTGAGCAAATGTAAGTTACTGTAGCCCGTAATGTAGCCCATAAACTAATTTGCTATTCAATTAGCGTCTTTTAGCTACCCACAAATGATTTTCCGGTTACAGGCTGAAAATTCCTGCCGTTGTCAAAAATGTTGTACAACATTTGTAGAGTTTATTTCTTTACTGAAACGTGGCTGAGACCAATGCGGGACAGGCAGTGGTGAGCTCACCATATAGCACAATCTTTGGAAGCCGATCATCCTCCATCCTAGAGAGGTGTCCTGCCCAGTGCAACTGCTTCTTCAACAGTATGTCCACAATGTCGGTGACTCCAGCCTGTTCTAGGACTTCAGTTTTGGGGATGTGATCATTCCAATGAATGTTGAGGAAGGTGCGGAGGCAACGTTGATGAAAGCGCTCAAGAACTTTTTGGTGGTGGCGGTAGGCAACTCAAAACTCGGAACCATACTGTAGGGTGGTCAGCACAACAGCTCTGTACACGTTGACCTTGTTCAGATGCATGTTGTTCCAAATCCATTTATATAACTTGCTGAATGCACCATTTGCCTTTGCCAGACTGTTGCCAATTTCCTTGTCAACCTTTGCGTCCGAGATGATGCACACCAGGTAGGTAAACTGTTGGACTGTTTTCAGCTTAGACTCGCCAATAGTGATGTGAGGAGGACAGTAATCTTCCTGAGGTGCGGGCTGGTGGAGAACTTCTGTCTTCTTCAAACCTACTTTTAGACCGAAGTGTTTAGCAGCCTCTGTGGAGCAAGACGTCATTTGCTGTAGAGCTGTCGCCGTATGGTAAACAAGGGCAGCATCGTCACAGAAGAGTAGCTATCGAACGAGTCCTTCCACTGTCTTGGTCTGGGCCTTTAGTCGCCTCAGGTTAAACAGACTGCCATCTGTGCAGAATCGGATGTAGAGCCCATCCTTAGCATCAAGGTCTTTTGTGGCCCTTTGCATTATCATACTGAACAATAGCGTGAATAGGGTGGGTGCAAGGACACAGCCCTGCTTTGCCTCGTTGCTTATTGGGAAGGGCTCAGATAGGTTGTTGTTGTTGTGCCTAACTTGGCCACGCTGGTCTTCGTGTAGCTGGTTAATCATACTGAGGAACTTAGGAGGACATACTATACGTTCCCTGATTTGCCATAGACCCTTCCTGCTCACAATGTTGAACGCTTTGCTAAGGTCGACACATAAAGTCTCTTGTTCTATTCCCTGCATTTCTCTTGGAGCTGTCTGAGAACAAAAACCATGGCAGTAGTGCCCCTGTTTGCTCTAAAGCCACACTCACTCTTGGGGAGGATTTATTCTGCTACAGTGGGCACCAGTCTGTTGAGGAATACTCTTGCGAGGATTTTCCCTGTGACAGAGAGCAGAGTTATCCCCCATTAATGGGAGAAGTCTGACTTTTCTCCCTTTTTCTTGTGCAGTATGATGATGTTTGCGTCACAAAGGTCCTGTGGCCGTTTGCCTTGGTGCCAGCAGCAAACAAAGAGCTCATGGAGTTTAGCATGAAGTGCTGGGCTCCCATGTTTCCAGATCTCAGCTGTGATCCAATCAACTCCTGCAGCTTTACCATTTTTTAGCTGTTCACGCAGTCTCTTCTCTTGTTTTCATTGGTTGTTGTGGAATGCGACAGAGCATTGTGACGGTTCAGAATCAACACCTTGTCTGTAAGGAGTGTTTGACCCTCTGCACTGCGCTATGGGCTTTGGACTCTGTGTGTAGGGCTATACACGGCCTTCATCAAACCCTCTGTAGTCACGACATCTGCGCAACGCAACAAGTTCTTTCCGCAAGGCTGGTCCACCACTGGTTCTGAATTTCTCAAAGCTTTCGTCGGAAGTTGCTGCACACAAGACGGAAGGCTTCTTTCTTGTTAGGGCAAGATGGCTGAGCGAGATGAGCTTATCTCTTTTCAACAGTTCATTCATAATTCATGGTTCTCCTGACTGTTTTCATCAAACCAGTCTTTGTTGTTTTTTGTGGAGAAACCTAGGACCTCTTCAGAGGTCTGCAGGATGCTGGTTTTCAGATGTTCCAATAAAGCATCTGAGGAGGAATCCGTGAATCATCTGCAATCTTCTAGGCTTGACTGGAGCTTCGCCTGCAAGTAGACCTTCACTTCAGCTGACTGGAGGATACCGATCTGTAACTTCTTCTTTGGGGCTTCTTTCCTCTTTGGTTTAGGATTGAAGTGGAGTTGAAGTTTGCAGCGCACCAGATGGTGGTCTGTATTACATTCTGCGCTGGGCATCACTCAGGTGAGCATGACATCTCAAAAGGTGTCACGGACGCACCAGAACTTAGTCTATAAGATGTCCGTGCTTGGACCAAGGATGCATCTAGGTTGTCTTCAGTCTTTCTTTCTACTGGAAAAATGTATTGGTGATGGTGAGATTCTGCTCAGTGCAGAACACTAGCAGAAGAGGCCCGTTGTCATTGTAGCTTCCAACACTGTGATTGCCAAGTATTCCTTTCCAAGCTTCTGAATCCTTGCCTACACTGGCACTGAAGTCGATGAGGATGATAACGACCTTATCTGCAGGATCCGCTTGAAGAGTTGGGGCATAGACCCTCAAACTTGTAGCATGCTGCGTGTTTTGAAGAGGGAGAAGCATAAAAATGATGCGGTCAGAGTAACCCTTTGGCAGGTTATCAAGTTTTGAAGCAATATAGCTCCTGACCATGAGTGGTTGGAGCTAGCGGCAGTAGTGGGCCTTCCAGGACATATATATATGGCCACTTTCAGCATATCCCTGCTGTTATAACCCAGCTTTCATGCATAAATTAGGAAAGATTTTGCACATTAGATTGTCTACCCGCAGACATTCTCTGTTTTGATCTGGTCAGAGTCACCAATGTGGGGCTGGTACCTAACTCATGCAATGGATTTTATGGCAAGACCATTAACAACATCATCTTTTTTTAACGCACACTTTTGTTTACACTTGTTTAGTTGACCAAGTTTAAAAATTAGGCCCAATATTCTTGTGGTGTATATAGGTCTGTTTTCATCAGTTGGTAACTGTTCATAGTCTATGCAGCAGACTAAACAGATAAATACACTTCTTGGATCATACATGTACATACAATGCTGGGATTCATACAAAACGAGGATATTTATTTATACGATTATGAGTGGTAAAATGTTTATTAATAAAAAAAACACATTATGTTTTTTTATAATAAACAGCAGAAGAATTCAAATAAATGGTCACCTTAAAGAACATTTCCTTTTACATGATAAACTGTTCAAAAGTCAAATGCTTATGTATAAAGTTGTATCCTGCAACACAAACATTTAACAGATCCATCTTCTGCCCACGGCCTGACAGGACTGTTTTACACTATGGCCTGGTACTGACTGGCCAGTTAGCGTTTTTATTATTATGGTTATGTATTTCTTAGTGCTTATTGTTGAGATATGCTTACACTGTTATACTGTATGTATGTTGGTTTATGTATTATGTTTCATGTTATAGGAGTTGTTGCCAAACACCCAAGACCGTAGTCTCATAGATAATCCTTGTACACACACTTCAAGTTTACAGCAAATGGTTATCGTTAAGAGCCTGAGCTCATCAGATGTACAGAGTTTCCCAGTAAGCAGGGGCAGCCTATTATGTTACAGTGTTGTTAACAGGTGATAACGCACTCAGCCCCACCTAAATATAAAATCACCAGGATGAGATTAAAGGCTTGAACATCAGATGTACAAGGATTCCCAGTAAGCAGGGGGGCAGCCCATTATTTAGGGATGGTGCTTACTGTGATTGGCCAGTCTGTGTGCCAGAAAATTGTATTAAATGTGACAATTAATAAAGGTATGACAGTTGTGTCTGTACTTACATAAACACTGTGTAAGTGTCAGGCTGTGAATTAATCCTAATTCTAAGGGATTATACAGTGTTCCAGATATTCTGGTCTTCTGAAGCAAGTTTCTGGGCCTGGTTCCTGTGTATGGTCCATCTTCTGCTATCAGAGGTGTACAAGGACTGCACGATTCTGCTGGATAGGTATGAACCAGGTTCTTACCGAATCCAACTGAAGTAGCAGATCGTGACATTAATAAACTGCGTCTCCTATTGAGTTAGGAGAGGGTTAGGATAATTCTTACCATGATAACAAACAGGATTAACATGCTTTAGATGGTTCCTTTCTTATGCAAAACATTACCATATGCACATTTCTTTAAGTAAAATTTATACTTTTCATAACCAAGTAGAACTGGCCTTTCAGGGAATGTGTCTGATTGTAAGAGGCCTTCTAACTGGTATGTTTTCATGTTTAATTTATTTTGCTATCTTATGAACTAAAAACTCAAAAGGTAGGTTTGTCATTATAATTTCTTATGAATGTATGTTCTATGAGACTAGCATCAAATAAAGATTGTCCTGTCCAAAGTCGAGCTGCAAACAAATGCCGACAAGGCAAAGAAGTTGTAGTATAAATGGTGCAGCTGCAGCATGTCATCTCTTTGTTAACTGTGAAAGAGCAGATGCCCCCATCCAAGGAAAATCCATTAGCAGTCTCTTTAAGATCATAGAAACCATGCTTAGCAAGACTCAGTTCTTCCTCTATCTGGCTGGCAGACTCAGTTGAACATGCTGATCTGTAAAGCATTATAATGTTGTCCAGGTTTACCTCTCTTACTTCACTTTTTAATTTCTGTAAATCTAGAAGTCCTCGCACACAAACTGATAATGAAAGTGGTGGATTCAATATAGAATGCAGCTTCTGAATGTGAATATTCATATGGTTCATAAAGCAATATTCAAGATTTTTCTCAAATGCCCAACACTCAACCCACATGCTCTTGTTTTTATGCCATTTCTCCAGAAAGTACTGCAGAAAGTTCACAGGACACACACTTTCCAAGTCACTCAAAATGTCCATATATGACTTGGCAGAGTCAGAGTATGCCAAATTATAAAGCAGACTCTTAATCTTTTCCAGCTTTGGGATTTCTAGCAGCTTTGCTTTATTGTTTAGGTCCTCTAGCACCTGAGTTCGACAAACCTGTATTTTGCAAGAAGGCAAAACTTCTTCAAGAGAATCAACATCAGTGATGCTAGCTCCTGTTGTTAGGCACTTTACTTTGAGCTGGATAGAGGGAACACTCTGAACCAAAGAAGTCCATATGAAGGCTACAAGGCCTGGATTATCCATCCTGGATATACAGTAGGCACACTCTCTACCATTTCCATTGGCATCCTGACACAGCACAGTATAGAGTTCAAACTCTTCATTTACAGTGAGCACTTTGTCCAGGTACAGAACCCTAGGAAAAGACTCTACCATATTCCCCATATGAAAGGTAGAAATTAAAATGCTATTGAGAACTGCAGCATCCTCTTGAAACTGGAATTTTACTTTAGCAAGAGAATCATCTTTGAAAAGTAAGTCCAATTCCTTTAGTAGGTCACACATTCCCTGATCCTTGGCTTTGCTATAGTCCTCTAGACTCCATATAATATCAGGTGACAGGAAACGCTTTGAGACGTAATTTGTTATATGGATTGGCAATTCCATGCTAGCCTCCAACCGGTGACGTTTGGTATAATGAGAGAACTCCAGTTCAGACAATTTATGGTTATGCACAAGTTTTTCTTCAATGACCACCAGACGATCCCGTTTTGGCCCTAATCCCAAGATGATGGAAGCTGGGCAATCTATTTTTTCTGGACTATGGATGAAGTAAAAAAGGAAAGACAGTATTAATAAAGGAAGGCAAACATTTATCATCACTGGAAACTAAAATCAATATTATTTTATAGGAAACATTAAATGAAGTGAGAAATATAAGACTATATAAATTAAATCATATAAATAGGGCAACGGAAAATTGACCATAAAACATTTTGATTAAAATTAGTTGCATGTTGCATTCAATAAGCTGCCACTTTGATGTTTGCTAGAGCTTTATCACATATATATTTGTCGTAATTTCGATTTGTCGGTCAATCTATGTTAAAAGCTACAAGCTTGCGCATGTGCAATGAGCGCCGAGGGCACGAGGCCCAAAAAGTAGAGGAGGGGGGAAAAGGCTTGCAATGATTGCAGAGTTGTTATGAGTTTATGCTAACGCTTGCGGGCTCGCTATGCGAGTACCTAAGTTGCAAAGCGAGGGCCTAAGTTGCTGGCATGGAGCCCCGAAGGCGCTCCTTGCCAGCAACTGCGACCATCGCAAACTTTACGTCATAACGCAAACAACATACGAGACACGTTACCACCCATTACGTCCTCGCAAAATAACGGCCGCAACCTGCGGACATGAAAAAATTTAAAAACACAATAAATACACAAAACACATACATAAAAAGCTTACCTACAGCAAGAGGGGGCATCCAGGACCTCAAAAAATGAAGTTACACCTTAATTTAACTCAAAATAAAAGAGTTTAGATACTACAAAATTCTCTAAGCGAGAGAAAAAATGGCCGCCGAACAAAACGAAAACAAGGCTACAGCACTCTAAACAGCAAAACACCACCAGAAACACGCGAAACACCACAAAACACATACGGATATTCCGCTACAGACGCATTCCACACCTTAGCCGCCATTTTAGAACAATGCGGAAGTACACAGCTACGCTAACGGTTTGCTCTCATGCACGCACAGATTACACTGCACACATTCATCACGCTTACACAGCAGCTCCACACCACTAATGCTCCAGCAACATCAAAACAGATTGTCAGCTCTTCAACAGAATGCTTCCTGCATATATTACTTGAAAATAGGTAAAGTATATTAATTTATTAATGTATTATTTATTTGATTATTATACACTAACCAGCATTAGCTCACTTACAATTTCATTGTCGTAATTTTTTGATGGGCAATAATCTAGTTATTTAATAAAGTTCAGGAGGGAAGTAGCTTCCAGAAAGAGAGGAATACAAGAACAAGAGGTCATGATTTGAAAAAGAAATGTGCAAAATGTAGGGGCAGGGTGGGAGAAAGTACTATTTTACAGAAAGAGAAGCTAGGTGGAACAGGCTTCCAGTAGAAGTGGCAGGGTCAGGAACAGTTAAAAACGACCACTATATGAATATGTTTTCATGCTCCCCATACAGGCAGAATGTCAAAGAATGAGAACCCGAGCAAATATTTAAAAACAAAATGTGACATTTTAAAATTACATATGACCATTTGCAGCTCTGGTCAAGCAGTAGATGTCCTCTTTTGCCAGTGAGGAGGTTGCTATGTATGGGTGTGTATGCATGGCTGTGCATAGCTACTTCTACACTCACAGAGCCTGGAGGAACAGGAACAGTGTGCATGAACACACACTGTTATAACTTATAAAGAAGCCTCCTAGTGTGACTCAGCAGCAAAAGTGGTACTTTAATCAATGGAAGCATGTCTGATATAAACATAAAGTAAGTTCTGTGTCTGAACTAAGTCAAGCTTTTAAGTAGATAGAATAGGCATGTGTGCATTGTAGTTCATATCTGCAGATAGACAATCTCAGTTTCTTCTATACCATACAACAGTCAATTTGTATGGCTGAAAAGATTACCTGGTGTCGCTGCTACATCCCAGAATCACAGTACTGTATTTTAGAGACTGAATTAGATCTGGGCTCATATCATCATCAGTTAGTGGCACTGACTGCCGAATTACAAAATTAGTCTTTTGTTCTTCACACCAATTGTTCAGAAAAGAGTTAAAGTCTTCCCAGCTGGAGAACTCCATACATTCCAGTCCATTTGTTTTCTCTTCTTTGCAGGTCTGAAAATTAACATAAGTTACATTAATATAAGTAACTGCAGCTAACTGATGCAGAGTCTTGGACAGTCATTGATAAACAGAACTTAGTATAAGCAATTACTACAATAGTCGCTTTAGTTACTATCCAAACCTCTCCTCAGGGCTCCCCAGATAGGTTGGGGTTTCAATTTAACAGTGTGTGAACGAACACAAGTGAAGAAATTAGAGGCTCCATTGCCTTTTGCCTCACCTGTGTTCACACACTGTTACATATACATCCCGAGCAGTCTGGGGTGCCATGAGGAGAGGTTTGGGAACCACTGGGATATTCATACCATTTATTTTCAGTTCCTTTCCTCTACTGTGAAATTTGGACCAGGAACAAAGCATAATCAAAAGTGGGCAAATTACTGTGCCAGCTATTCCGGAAACCCATTTTAAAAATAGAACTTAATGGGCAGAGTTGAAAATGACTGGTATATTTTGCTCCATACCCACTGCAACACATGCTCATTTTAAAGTGGCACAGTGGAGGTTCCAAAGGTTTGTTAAGTGAATATTATTTTTATTTAACAAATGCATTTTCCATACATTGAAATTTGCATTTTTTTTACCTGTCAATCAGCCTTGCTGACTCACCCACAAAGCAGAGTCATATCTGCACAGTAGGAGTACTTCTTGTTTGTGGTTACATAGCAAGGCAAGCAAGGCTTTCAAGGATACTAGAAGTTGCCTTCTACAGTGCCTTGCAAAAGTATTTACCCGGAATTAACATGGATTGTTTGAGGATTTGCATCATTTCATTTACAGAACATGCCCACAACTTTGAAGATGTTTTTTTTTATTTTTATTGTGAAGCAACAACAAATAGGACAAAATAACAGAAAAAGTCAATGTGCATAACTATTCACCCCCTAAAGTCAATACTTTGTAGAGACACCTTTTGCGCCAATCACCGCTCCAAGTCGCTTTGGATAAGTCTCTATGAGCTTGCAACATCTTACCACTGGGATTTTTGCCTATTCCTCTTTGCAAAACTGCTCCAGCTCCTTCACGTTGGATAGTTTGAGCTTGTGAACAGCAATCTTTAAGTCTGACCACACATTTTCTATTGGATTGAGGTCTGGGCTTTGACTAGGCCATTCCAACACATTTACATGTTTCCCCTTAAACCACTCAAGTGTTGCTTTAGCAGTGTGTTTGGGGTCATTGTCCTGCTGGAAGGTGAACCTCCATCCTAGCCTAAAATTACGCACAGAGTGGAAAGTGGAACCGGTTTTGCTCAAGAATATTCCTGTATTTTACAATAGAAAAAGTCCAGATTTGGATAAAAAAAAATCTGTTAAAAAAAGGTAAAACAACATCTCCATGATTCACAGAGCCACAAAGTTCAGCAATATTTTGTTTAGACATGGAGATGTTTCCATCCGGAAGAAAGAGATTATTAATTTTACTCTCATCGTCACAACACATATGCTAGACTTGACTACATTTTTGTCAATGAGGTGGCCCTAAAAATTTTTGTTAAAAGCAGATATTGAACCAATTAATAGAGCGGATCATGCACTTATATCGGTTAATTTAAAGTACGGAGATTTCTCTCAATCATTCAATTCATGGAGATTAAAATATTTCATTCTTAAAGATCAGGAGATAATATGTAAACTTAAAAAAGAAATAAATCTGTTCTTTGAAACTAATAGACTCTCTGTGCAATCAAGTTCAACTCTATGCAACGCCCACAAGGCGTATATGAGGGGTATCTTCATCAAGACAAATGCACAAATAAAGAGGCCGGACACTCAGAAAACTGTACATAGAATTGACAAAACTAGACAGAGAAAATAAAAAGATTTAAAAGTACTTATTCTCAGATTCATATTCGAAAAATTCAAGTTCAAATCGTATAGATAATTCTCTATGGGCACTACAAAAAAAAGATGTTTCCACGAGGGAAATATAGCAAACAAATGTTTTGAAATTTAAACCGAAAACTTCAAAGAAAAGAATAGATAGATTATTATCAGAAGGGAAAGTGCATACAAACCCATTAAAAATAGTTGAATCCATTGTGAAATATTATCACAAGCTCTATAAATTTATTACAAAATAAAGAAGTCAATAAATTCCTGGATGGGATAAATCTACCTAGGGTGTCAGCCTCAGACTTGGACACGCTTAATAAAGAAATCTCAGTAAAAGAAAATACAGGAAGTTATACTAAGATTAAAACTGTCCTCTGCACCCGGACCAGATGATTACATAAATCAGTATTATAGAATTTTCTGTCATGAACTAGCTAATGATTTTAAAAAAAAAATGCATTTAATGAAATTAAAAACAAAGGATATGCCCCCAATAAAATGCTGTACGCATTTCTTATTACTATCCCCAAAAAAGAAAAGGAGTTGATTGAATGCAGGGACTTTCATCCTATTTCCCTGCTAAACACAGACATTGAGTTAAATGCAAAAATTCGAGCAAACAGAATGAATACTGTTGTGAATACACTCATTGATGGAGATCAGACAGGCTTCATGGTGGGGAGACAGGGGACAGACAATATCAGAAGAATATTAAATCTTATTTCTTTAGCTAAAGAACAGAGGAAATCCTCAGGTTTTCCTCTTCCTGTATGCAGAGAAGGCCTTCGACAGGGTCAGATGGGACTACATGGATTTGGTGTGGAGTAAATTTGGGTTCGGCACTTCTGGCTCGGAAGCTAAAAAAGTCCTCTATGTGGCCCCATCCGCCTCAGTCGTTGGCCTAGGGTGTAATTCGTCCAAATTTGAAATATTGAACGGAACCAGGCAAGTTTGTCCTCTATCTCCCCTCATATTTGCCCTTTTGATCAAACCACTGGCTGTAGCTATCCGAGAAATGCAATAATGTTGGGAAATAATAATAGTAATTATTTCTCTCGGTGCATAACACCAATTCAAATGTATTTAATAAAGGACTAGAGAAATACAAAACAATAAATCTTTATTTATATTATTGGAGACAACGGCGGTTAAAAACTACTTTAAAAATCAAGGGAATAGGGAATAATTCCTTAAAAACATTTAATATTGACTCCCTTATTGTGCACACTAGATCAATTATTGAGAGATGAATACAGTATTATAATCTCTCCTGTTTTGTCTTTATAGGTGCTTAATATAAGTCTTAAGCTTGGCTTCCTTCCTTTTATATATACTTGTATCTCAGAGAGATTATATTAAATATATATAGCCGGAATTGAGAGTCCTATAGGTAACCAGTCCATACATCAATGTGTGTAGTGCTTTATCATACCTTATTATATATCTATATAATATACTACAATATCTGATCTCATTCACAGGTCTATATATAGGGGATGTCCCCTCTTGGTTTTAGTGTGAGATATACAGCTCATTACCCAAGGGTATATATATATATATATATCTCTTCTTTTGGTGGTATCTTTTAGTCTCTTTATATTTACCACTTGGACTAAATATACCACTTTGTGATATATATATTTGTACAGTGTGTCACCATGGGTTAAGATGTATTCAGTATATCACCATAAGTTAAGATGTCATTTATAAAGCTCTCCTGTGTATTTAAAGTACAATAGTAGCATATATATAAGGTATATCAGTGTTCCTAGCACTATACTAGGAGGTCAGTATTAGTATATATTTTATATGATGTCCACATCCGGACTATCTCCATTAGGTTTATCTCCGTGTATAGGCTTTCTGTATTGGTTCAGTCCTTATATCCCAAATAGCATTAATATTTCTATCCCTTTTGCAGAGTTTCTTATTAGGTTGATCTTTGCTAATGGTTAGGACTCGGCATCGGGCTCTCCCGTATGCCAGAGCTAAAGCACAACATATATCACTGGTGAGGACTCAATAATCACGGAGCTGCATTCAGCTATACTGGAAGCGCTTGCTTATTTACAAAATTGGCGTCTGACGTCAGACGCTACCCTGACGTACGTTTCGTCACATGGGAAGGAAGCCAAGCTTAAGACTTATATTAAGCACCTATAAAGACAAAACAGGAGAGATTATAATACTGTATTCATCTCTCAATAATTGATCTAGTGTGCACAATAAGGGAGTCAATATTAAATGTTTTTAAGGAATTATTCCCTATTCCCTTGATTTTTAAAGTAGTTTTTAACCGCCGTTGTCTCCAATAATATAAATAAAGATTTATTGTTTTGTATTTCTCTAGCTATCCGAGAAGCAAAAGATATTCAGGGTATCAAATAAAGAAAAACGGATTATAAGATCACAATGTTCGCTAATGACATTGTTGTCCCACAGCCAGAGAATTGCTCTATCACCTCCCCCAGCCACAGATAATTGCACCATGACTTCTCCAACCCGTTTTTTGCCCCTCAGCCCCAGAGAATTGCCACGTGACCTCCCCCAACCCCAATGAATTGCCCCCCAGCCAAAGAGAATTGCCCCTGTGACCTTACCCAACCCCAGATAATTGCCCCCAGCCCCGATAATTGCCCCCCACCCCCAGAGAATTGCCCTGTAACCTCCCCCAACCACAGATAATTGCCCCCCAGCCCCAGATAATTGCCCTGTGACCTCCACCAATCCCCAGAGAATGGCCCCACGACCTCCCTCAGCCCCAGAGAATTGCCCCATGACCTCCCCCAGCACCAGAGAATTGACCCATGACCTCCCCCAGCACCAGAGAATTGACCCATGACCTCCCCCAGCACCAGAGAATTGACCCCCACCCCAGAGAATTGCCCTGTGACCCTCCCCCAACCCCAGATAATTGCCCCCAGCCCCAGATAATTGCCCCATGACCTCCCCCAGCCCCAGAGAGTTGCCTTGTGAAAAAATGAGATATTGTTTATGCAAATGGCAGTTGCTGGGGGTGTCTAAATCAGCCCCAGCACATTTTTTAATATATTGCAAAAACGGCTTGCATTTTTTCATGCCAACGTGCTTGCTTACATATACCTTTAATAACATTTTCAGTTCAATGGCAATTACAACTGAAACATCTAGGTATTATACTTAATCCAGATTTTAAACAGACAATCTTTCAAAACTATGACTTAGTTTACAAGGGATTTGTGAGCTCAATTTCCAATGGAAAACAATTAATATCTTTTGGACAAATAGAATTACAGGGGCCAAGATGTTTCTTTTACCAAAACTGACCTTCATAACGAGGTTGATTCCATACCAATTACCACTTTATAAGATTAACAAATTTCAAATTATGCTAGACAAATTCATACATAACTAAGAAAAAGAGACTCAAGATAGAATTATTGAGCAACAATTTTAAAAAAGAAGGCTTGGCATACCCATTAATAGAGAAATATCAAGACACCATTATGGTTTATCATATGATAAGATTCACAGAAAATAGTGAGTCATACCATAGGCTTCAAATAGAAAACAAGAATGATATAAAGGGTGATCTAAGCCTGGCGTTATCGGGCAATATAGAACTACAAGAAAGTTTTACGACAATACAAATAAAGAATATAATCAAAAGCTGTCTTAAACTAAATGAGAAATATAAATTAATTAAAACACCTAGCCCATTAATAGAATTGACTTCTTTATTTAAGGCCTTCAATTCTCCACTTCTGAAATTGCTCATCCTGGGAAAGAGATTTAGACAGAGAAAATCCATTGCAGAAATGGCATGCAGCTTTTGCTATCACAGATAAGTATATAAAAAAAACTCAGCCCTTAGAGAACTACACTTTAAAATCATTAATGGGTGGCATTTAGTCCCTGCGGAAAAATATATGTTTAATACAATAGAAAAAGCAAAGTTGTGTTTAAGAGAGAATGCAATCAGATAGACTCCCACCTGCATATGTGGTGAATGTGCATCAATACAGAATCTTTGGAAATCTTGTTGTTGTCACATAGAGGATTTTTAGAAAGTTCAAATTGTATGTACTCCGGAGTTGATACTTTTTCATTTTTTTCCTGAAACCTTCGCCTTGGATTTAAAAGCCTTTTTGATTCAAGTTTTATTGTCTGCAAAAAGTCTAGTGGTTTTGAATTGGAAGGAAAAGAACTTGCCAACTTGGCAGATATTAGATAAAGTAAGTAAAAATTGTCTGCTTGATACAGATCTCAAAGAACTGGATATTGCTCCTTTGCCGATTCAAAAATGGAAGATTTGGGATGCAATGACATCATATCCCACATAGAAAAGAAGAGTGACTGACTGGGTTCTTTTTCCCTGTTCATTGTGTCATACCCTCTCCGCCTCTCTTCCTCGGACCCAGCAAAAGTCTTCCTTTTTTTTTTTTTTCCTCAACTTTTCTCTTTTTGCTTTTTTCTCACATTCGTTCTTTCAAAAGAACGGATTGTCAAAGAATGTTTTACGTTTTTGCATATTAATTTTTTCAATGAATTATTGGAATTCATTTTTTCTTCTTTATATTTCTCAATTTGGAGTTGTTTTACACTATATATGTCTATAAACCATTAAATGTCTCGGGGAAAAATGAATAACATTCTCTTATGGTTTAGTGCCATCTCGCAGACTAAAGGAGACACTAAAAGATAATGTTAAAATGTTTGATATGTATATATTATCTTTTTGTCTTTATTTTATTATTCATAATAAAGAAAAAAATAATAACAATATATATATATATATATATATATATTTAAGACAATTAAAAAAAGGGATTCAATATCATTGTCTAAAATTAAAATAAATTGCATTCCTTAGGATAAACATCTTAAAAGCCTTAGCATTCAGAATTCACTTGTTTTTGCTTCAGAAAACAAATATTTGGCTATCACACCATCTAAAAAGTAAATAATACAATTATGGCACTTCAGTGGTCATTTCAATATGCAGATAAATAATGAAAATGTACCTGTACAGAAATCCCTGGAGATGTAGGTTGCCCAGGAACAGGCTCAAGAAGGGGCTCAGGAGGCGTAATTATAGCTGGGGGGCTTTCTAATTTTAGGTTGTAGCTCAGAAGGACATGAAGACAATCTTTCAATGATGGTGAACTGCTGATTTCTGAGGCTATTGTAGAATGCAGTGATGTAACATAGGTAGGGATGGTTTGCTCAGCTTGTAGTATTTTGTTGTCCTTTATGCACCATAATTTCTCTTTATGCCATGTTTCAACGTAGTACTGGAAAATCTCTGCAGGGCATATAGCCTTGAACTCATTCAGGTAACGATTGTAGATCTTTAGTGAACGTGTATGGAGAAGGGTGTGCAAAACGGTCTTAATCTGGGTTTGTGAGGCAAGTTGAAGATGAGAACATTTTTCCTCCAATACCAGCTCAAGTAACAAAAAGCTATACCTTATTGTTATCTCAGGTATAAGTCTCCCGATATCCAAGTAATCCCCTATTGCTGGATGTAATATTATGGTTTTAATCTGAGCTTTCATTTTTGGTATACTTTGTAAGACAGAAACAATGAGAAACCTTAATGTATCCTGGTTTTTTGTTCTTGAAATACAGGCCGCACACATCTTCCAACCTGAGATATCATCTTCACAAGAGACACTGTATAAATTAAAGCCAGGGCAAATATTACTTAGTAAGTCTACATAAAGATGTTTAGGAAATTTTCGAGCGATTTCTTGCATAGTTGGTGACATTACGAAAATAGTATTCACAGAGAGAATGTCTTGTACAAACACCAGTTTAATTTTGGCCTGTGGGTTAGAGATGAAAAACGTGTCAAGTTCTACTAGGACCTGAGTTTGGTATTTTTGAGAACTAGAAGCGATCCGTAAAAGTCTGGCCACATCACTGCGATCCAAGAACTTCTGCGAAATGTTGTTAACAATTTTTGCAATTGAAGTTGAATCCCTTAACCCGCCGTTTCTTTTATCTGGTGGGAGTGCCATATTTGAATCTTGTACTTAAGATGAAGAGCTTCTTCAAAATGCACAGTCCAAAATGTATAAAATCAAGTATTTCTAAAAGGGGAAAAAAAGAAAAAGATTAAATTGTTTTATCATTGCTTAGCATAAACAGTTTCTATAATTCTACAAAGTATAAACTGTGAATAACTAGAAGATGTTAATGAGTAAGATATACCATGACAGGATAACATGAATGATTTCATAAAAAACGTAAAAAAAAAAAAACAACAATGAACGTATGCGTAACATAAAACAAACTGCAAATATATCCTATATCCTATATATTACAGGTAGTTCCATTTATTGCTGTTCCTCTATGTACAGAGTTTGCTAATAAACATGATCTCTGCAGTAGAAGAGACACACTGATAAAGACATTCAGTAATGCTCAGCAATAGCATACCAACCTGCCCTCCTATATGGTGATCCGAAGATGCAGATTATTTAGAGAACGCCCCACTGTATCAGTATCATGTTGGTAACAAAATGGTAAATTTGTATTAGTTATGTTTACACCAATATGAAAAAGTGTAAAGATAACCTATCAAAACACAAATGCATAATACAAAATAATAAACACACACACAGGTCTAACTTCAGGAAAAAGATAAAATAATTTATGACTCCCAGGAATTTAGCTTGAAAAAGCTGATCTTATGTCGTCTACACTCATGGCCAACGATCTACAGAAAAACAGAACAAGAACATGGCGGATCGCATACTAACTTTTCCTTACACAATCTATTTATATGGCCCCTCATGCAGTGCTGTTTACTCACTTATCCTGGAAAATTTAGCTGACACTTAAAAGCCAGGCAAACATTTTTTTAGAAGCCATTTAAAAAAGTAATACACAAGATCATGTTTTAAAAATGACAACATTTTTGTATGAGGAATAATTGATCTATAGTGTACATTTAATTAAATATAGACAGTGTGGGATTGTTTATTCCTTCTGTGTACTGTTTTTTTGTTTTTTTTTATACTTACAATTTTTATTGAGAAAACAGGAGATTAAAGCAATTACACAGATATGATATAGAAAAACAAAATCTTACAGATTGGGTGCAGTACAAAAAGTGTTATAGTTATATAATAGAATACAAACAGTATCACATATAATATTTGTCAAACTGTGAGACATCGGCACGCTTTGCGTGGTGCGTAAGAGTTAGGCGATGAGCGTCACAGGTGCTCATCGCTTGCGAGCCTCACGAACCGAGGCGAAAAGTGAAGGCCATGAAACTCGCAAGATTTAGCCACCAAACACTTAGTAAAAGCGCAATCGCATTAGTCTCCAAGCACTTGACAAACGCGGGACTTAGAAAAAAAAATACGAGATAGCTCATCGCGAGGCCAGTAAAGTAGAGAGGCTCCCATTGTGTGGCAAACAGCATTGCCAGGATTCACATTTTATTGACGGGCAAGTTGCTAGTAATAATAATAAACATAACAAGAACAGTCTTACAGATAAACAACAGTGACATTCAGATGCATATGCAGGGAGTAATGTCACCAATATGAGATCCAGGTGAAAGCAGCGCTCTATTAGATCCAAGAGCCAGAAAAGACAGTGCATTCAGCCAACATCATCACCAACTACCCAATGCCCTGCTTGCGGGTTCCCAAGTGAGTAAAAGTACCAGCACAAATAGTGTAGCAAGGAACCTGTTATTTTAAAGTAAATAGAGAAGCCGTTAGCTTAAGGATGCCTGAACTGTACCTAATTGTGCTTCCTGTTTTGATAATGCAAATAATAAATCAATAAAAAAAAAACACACAACCATGGTCCACGAGTTTACACCTCCTCTTAACTTACTGGTAAGATAAAAGTAGGTCAAACACGTTGTTGTTTGCGGTCTGTCTGCTGTTTTATTGTTAATTTTCTTTAATTAATGTATCCTGTCCTCCATGGGGAAAAAAAACCTGTTGTATAAAAAATCATGCTTTTTAAAATGTATGACAAAGCTCTGTAGTAATCAAAAGTTTTAACAGAAACCACCAATAGCACCTAAGCTACATCCTCACAAAACTGCCTTTTATACGGCACAGATAACGATAATTGGAGAGCAAGAAGCCAGGAAAAGAAAAAATACCTGCAATCCTGGGTAAACTACACTAGATTCAGCTCTAGAACACATTTAGTCCAGTTGTATAGTCTATGTGTTATTTAGGGCACTGTTAGCACTTCTTAATTTAATCACACAAGTGTTATCATTATCAGAGCTACAAAAACCTTTCACGATACATGTGATATTTGTCATTTGTCTTACTGACCAACTGCTTTTTTTTTTTTGTTGAAAATAATTCGCTAAAGATGCTCTAAACAATTTATGTTACTATAATAAAGACCTATGGAAACCCAAAGACAAATTGGTATACACGTATCTGTATGTCTTTATCAGAGTAAAGAGGTTACCCTAACCTGAGGCATCCTAGGCACTATATGATACTTTTAATCCAACTTCAGAAACGCACAAAGATAAATACATAACCGAATGGAGACAGATTTAGCTCAACAATGGGAACAGGATACATCACATATATAGTTGTGAGCACACGAGCTATGCGAGCCCGTGGCGTGCGAAGCGAAGGGCCACAGTTGCTGACAAGGAGCACCGAAGTACACAGAACAATGCAGAAGTAAACAACTACGCTAACGGTTAGGTCTCGCGCACGCACACTATTACACTACACATATTCATCACGATTACACAGCAGCTCCACAGCACTAATGCTGCAGCAACATCAAAACAGATTGCCAGCTCTTCAACACAATGCTTCCTGCATATAATTCTTCAAAATAGGTAAAGTATATTACTTTATTAATCTATTAGTTATTTTATTATTATACACCAAATAGCATTAGCTCACTTACAATTTCATTGCCGCCATTTTGTGATGGGCAATTCGCTAGTGGAAAATATCCTGGACTAATTTATCACAAGGATCTCTTCATTGCTGTATTTAAGAGACATCTATTAAAGTTCTACAGAGTTAAAATCACTCCAGAACAACTTTCTAAATGGAAGCCTTCCAAGAATCCCAATTGCTTTCGAGGTTGTTCTGTAGTAGGTTCCTTTATGGATATCTGGTGGGAATGTCTAAAAGTCCAATACATTTGGCAAAATATTATGCACCTTGCATAATATACAGTATAAACTGAATATTGATGCCTGCCTCAGGCTTTTCCTTCTTCACCATCGCAAAATCTGACAGCTGCAGTTCCGCCGGCAGGCGATATACAGCTCTACCGATTTTAGCAGATAAGACGGGCCGACAGAAGAGGCCTTGAGCTATGAGAGGTCCGCCCGAGACCCTGGAGACCGAGTGCCCGCGCCGAACATACCGATGGCCTAGCTGTTGATTCAGCGCCGTCGAGTTGTGCCACGTCGGAGGGGAAAATAGTTATTTGCCTTCCCTGAAACTTTGATGGTGCCCGAAAACTCACAGCGCCCTCTGCAGATGGCACCTGTAACTGCAGCTGTCAGTGCTGCAGAAGAAATGCGCAGGCAAAGAGGGACAGATCCCCTGCCTCTTAGGAATATTTTCTCTAGCTTTATCTACCTCACAAAATAAATTGCTGCAATTTCTAATATTGGCTACTAAAACCCATATAGCTGGTAAATGGAAATCAGATACACTAAATTTCCCCAAAAAAAATATAATTATTGAATGATATCCTAATAAAAGAAAGACTTACACATCTCTTAGCAGATTCTATCCCCATCTTTTTAAAAACCTGGGAACCCTGATTGAGATCCCCTTATAATATCTCTACGGAATGAATACAAATAATTATTATAAAATACCTTTGGAAGCTAATGGTGGACAAGCAGAGGCCTGGGACCCGAGCATCACTTGTGGAGACTTCACTAGAAGGTACATTTTCTCGTTCAAACTTTAATATTAAGTGGAAGAACTGAAGATGGACGGCTGCTGTTAATTTACCCCCGCCCCCATTTATAATACTTATAAAATATTACTGCAAATTTAACGCACTTTTCTTCACTAAATTTGAAAAAAAGAAAAAGCAGTGAAAGAAAAAGAAAAAATAAGGAGAGACATAATAACCCTCAAAAAAAAAAAAAAAGACACAAACTAGCACCTATCAAAGACTTATTTTCTAACCGATGAAATGTAATGATAAAATGCTTGTGACTTTTATATTACTGTAATATAACATTTCTAAGAATTGAGCTTGTATAACATAATGTAGATATATATATATACCATGTTATGTCTCTACTCCCGCCTTTACCATGATTTACCATAGAGCTGGTGGAAGTCATATCCAACAAATTCACTATAATAAAAAAAAGGAATAGAAAACATAATATGTTAGGCTTAGTAAGATTCAGATTTCCAAACATTTTATGGAGGTGGATGCTGTGATCTACAATACAACAACATGGATGCATCAGGATTGCTTTTGTGGAATTCAGGACACAATGTCTCCGCAAGCTTTAAAGTAAAAGTGATCCAAGAAGGGTCTTATGCGACACTAGGTAAGAATGGACCGTCTTCTTACAACAGGATACATGGAAGTACAGATTGTTTGATAAGAGCTACATTATGATGGAGACTCAGGACAACAACCACCTTTATGCAAATATAGCGATGTAATTTACTATATGTATGGTATGATTTGTTTATATTCTGCAGACATACAAGAACGTGCCTCTGGGCAGACAAGGAAGTACAGATTAATGTGGGGTTATTAAGTCTTAATACGGTTTACTTATTGTTCTACTCCCTGAAAACATTATGATAAGTTAATATAAAACAAAGGTGTGAAACTTCCAAAACGAGGACAGAAAGGTGGTGACATAATGCTGCTTGGAACAAACTAGTACTATATAAATGAAAAGATTATTGAAGTTACCATTTCCACTGTACACCATGAGAGAGATAATTGAAAGGCAAGGGACCTTTCCTGTTGACAACCGATGCGCAGTGCCAGCCATTGGCCATTACGTGGCGCAGCCGAGGGGTCTGTGTATTTCTTAGGGTGAGGGACGTTAGGGCTACTGGGAAGAAATTCACGGACCCCTCGGCGATGGGTGCTACTGCGCACGGGCAACCAACAGGAAAGTTCCAAGGCAAGTTGTAAAAGTGTTATTTTATGAAAGTCCTGGGTTACAGGCATTATTATATTATGGGCTCTTCACTTGGTCATTCACTTCTCCCATGGAAAGTCAGCACAGGATAAATCACACAAAGGGTCTGCATCAGAGCCTGAAGCTAATGAAAGGGACACAAGGGAAGCAGCTCTGTGGTGTGAGCTCAAGCCTCCACCCATAGTTTCTATGAAGCTATCTATGGATTCTACCAATGCAATGACATAACATGCACATAACCAATAGTTTAAGGACCACTTGAGCTCTCTAAAGGTCAGGTAGGGCTTGCTAATAAAAACATGGGATCTTTCCTGTGCAGCCGAAATGGGAAAGGACCCAATATTTCATCCTTCAGTAGATTTGTCCCATTGCAGAGTGCACATCTAGTGGGTACTAATGCAAAATCTCTGGGAGTGGTTAAAGGACCTATACACAATGTGCTGAACCAACTGCTTCTGTTATCTGCACAATGTTTCTATGTAATCCATGAGCACACTCACGACCCCACAGCCCAGCTACCCCAACTAACCAGCTCATTGTGCCGCCTCCTCCGGAAGACACACGTTAAAGCTGGTTGAGGTCACGTACCACGCATGCGCGGCGTCTCATCGGCTTCAGACACCCGACGCATTGACGCTAGTACTGCACTGTTCAAGAGTGGAGGAGACTGCTGGCAAGAGCAAAAAGCGCCTATCTGCCGCCCTGCTCAGAGACTGCTGGACCAATCAGCGAAGCGGCTCTGCGTGACGTAGAACAGTGTCGTTATTGACAGTATATACTTTAGAAACATTACAGCAACACACAGATCCTATTATACATAATGACATGTAATATGAATACATTATATACACATATGTTACTTCTTGTGTGATTATGGGGATGTTATCAGTGTCTATTTAATACAACATTGTGTGTTGGTGGTAAAGGTGTAAAGTGTTGTGTTCAGACTGATCAGATTGGATGTGATGTCTGACTGTGAGTCTGGGGCCTTTATATAGATGGAAACAAGTGCTATGAACAGCTGCTAATCATACACACAGGTGGGGTATACTGGGTGCCAGGCAACAGAATTGGAGGTTTGAGGCCTAATAATAATACATCCATTTCTAAGGCCTGAAGTGCTGCCCTTTCCCATTCACACTCTGTTATTAGTGATGATGAGTAATAATAATGACTTCCTCATTTTAAGTTTGCTTTATGTTTATGTACAAAATACGGTCTCTCACCTGAAAAGATTGGACAAAACTATAAATGATTACAACTTACAACTAAACTTTTTGTGCCCTTGCATATTGTTCTGCTATTGAGCAATTGTTGTTATTTTTCCCAGAAAATAATGCAACAAACATATATAAATTATATATATATATATATATATATATATATATATATATATATATATATATATAATCATTTAGTGTATGGTGAGCACAAAAGTGAGAAAAGCTCTCCACCGTACAAAGTACAGAAAACGAATAATACATTAATAAGCACATTTGCATGTCTAAAAGGCGGGGATATGCAAATGAGAATACAATGTACCTCACTCTTTTAATCCAAAAATAGCAACTTTATACATTGCTCCCTTAAAGCATATGCCCGCTGTATTAAACAGCTTTTAAACAAAGCATCGGGTTGGATTTTACACAAACCAAGAATCACTCATATACAGGCCTGTTTCAAGCTTTTGGCTATCATCAGTATGAGGTAGATTCTGGTTTGTGCAATAGATTTTGTAGGATTGGGTATTCCACAATAATCATTTAGTGTATGGTGAGCACAAAAGTGAGAAAAGCTCTCCACCGTACAAAGTACAGAAAACGAATAATACATTAATAAGCCCATGTGCATGTCTAAAAGGCGGGGACATGCAAATGAGAATACAATGTACCTCACTCTTTAAGGGAGCAATGTATAAAGTTGCTATTTTTGGATTAAAAGAGTGAGGTACATTGTATTCTTGGTACATATTGGTACCAATGGCAAAGTTAGTGGAAGATGGAGTGTCCTAAAGAATGATTTTAGAGAACTAGGTAATAAGCTGAAGGCAAGGACCTCCAAGGTAGTATTTTCTGAGATACTACCAGTGCCACATGCTAGCCCAGGGAGGCAGAAGGAGCTTAGGGAGGTTAATGCGTGGCTAAAGATGTGGTGCATTAAGGAGGGGTTTGGGTTTTTAGAGCACTGGGCTGACTTCTCACTTCGAGTACAATCTCTACAGTAGGGAAGGATTGCACCTTAATGATGAGGGAGCTTTTGTACTAGGGGATAGGATGGTAGAAAGGCTGGAGGAGTTTTTAAACTAGTAGTTGGGGGGGAGGGACTAGATATAAGTAATGGGGTAGAAAGTGTAGAGGCTATAAGGGATGAATTAACAACTCATAGGGGAGGAGATGGGGGAGGGGTTGTATAGTCAATAGGGAGGTAGTACTAAGTAATTCAAGTACAGTGGCAGGCAATTCCGAACGACAGACTCATAATATAAGGTGTATGCTTGCTAATGCCAGAAGCTTGCCAGGAAAAATGGGAGAGTTAGAATTATTAGCAATTAATGAAAAATGGGATTTAATTGGCATTACTGAAACGTGGTGGGATGAATCTCATGACTGGACTGTTAATCTGGATGGTTAAAACCTATGTAGCAAAGATAGAGGCAATGGTAAACGAGGAGGAGGGATTTGTCTGTATGTTAAGCCTGAATTTAAGCCTATAGTCAGAGAAGATGATAAAGCTGAATGTTTGTGGGTAGAGTTAAATAGCGGAGCAGCAAATTCCAAAAGAATATTAGTAGGAGTATGCTATAAACCCCCAAATATAGCTGAAAGTGAGGAAATACAATTATTGTTACAGATTGAAAATGCAGCTAAGCATGGTCAAGTTCTAATAATGGGAGATTTTAATTACCCTGAAATAAACTGGATAAATGAGACCAGCAGTTCATCTAAGGGGAGCAGGTTCTTGAGTACACTCAGGGATCATTATCTGGCCCAGGATGTACAAGAACCTAATAGAAATGAAGCTATCTTAGATTTACTTCCAAGGGTACTAAGGGAACTGGGTTCTGTAATAGCCAAACCATTATATTTAATTTTTCAACATTCACTCAACACAGGGTCTCTAACAGATGACTAGAGAAAAGCTGATGTGATACCTATATTTCAAAAGGGAGCAAGAGCAAATCCGGGGAATTATAGACCAGTGAGACTCACTTCTGTAGTGGAGAAGCTTTTAGAAGGGTTAATAAGGGATAATATACAAGAATATGTCTATTTGAACAGGATAATAAGTAGGAGTCAACATGGATTTATGAGGGATAGGTCATGTCAAACAAATCTAATTAGTTTCTATGAGGAGGTTAGTAGGAACCTGGATCAAGGCAACTCAGTGGATGTAGTCTTTTTGGATTTTGCAAAGGCTTTTGATACAGTCCCACATGGGAGACTATTGTGCAAACTAAGAGATACAGGAGTTGCAGTAAATATTTGCTCATGGATTGAGAGCTGGCTAAAAGACCGGAAGGAAAGGGTTGTTGTAAATGGAACATACTCCGATTAGACTAATGTGGTAAGTGGGGTTCCTCAGGGTTCAGTATTAGGTCCTCTCCTTTTTAACATATTTATTAATGACTTAGAGGTAGGATTGGAGTGTGATGTCTCCATTTTCGCTGGCACGAAGTTCTGCAAGGTAATTAAATCAGATAGTGATGTGCTTTCCCTCCAAAGGGATTTACATAAAATTGAGGAATGGGCATCTAAATGGCAGATGAGATTTAATACGAATAAATGTAAAGTTATGCATCTGGGAAGGAAAAATAGCCATGCAATTTATAATCTTAATGGAGCAAATCTAGGTGTATCAGATATTGAAAGGGATTTTGGAGTGCTTGGGAACAACCACCTAGGTAACAGTGCTCAAAGCCAAGCAGCAGCTGCAAAGGCAAATAAAATATTAGCATGTATTAAGAAGGGTATAGAAGCCAGGGAAGCAAATATAATTCTGCCACTATACAAATCTCTAGTACGTCCTCATTTGGAATATGGAGTACAATTTTGGGCACCACTTCATAAAAAGGACATTTTAGAGCTGGAAAAGGTACAGAGGATGGCAACAAAACTAATAAGGGGAATGGAGGGGCTAAGTTATGAAGAAAGACTAACAAAATTAAACTTATTTTCTCTAGAACAAAGGCGTCTAAGAGGAGATATGATTAGCTTATATAAATACACCCAGGGTCAGTATAAAGATTTGTCAAGGGAGCTTTGTGCCAAGAGGTTTTCAACTGACAAGAGGACATCCCTTGAGGTTAGAAGTAAAAAGATTCCACCTTAAAGAAAGAAAAGGGTTCTTCACAGTAAGGGTGGTTAATCTGTGGAATTTTTTACCAGAGGAGGTGGTGACAGCAGATTCGATAGATAACTTTAAAAGGGGACTGGATTTATTTCTAATTAAAAAGGGAATTCAGGATTATCATGGATAGAGAGTCAGTATTGATCCAGGGAGCAGTCCGGTTGCCGGTGTCTGGGATCAGGAGGGAATTATTTTATTTTTTTAATACAACTAATTAATTAATAGTTAATCTGCATATTGCAGATCAGAGGAGATCTTAAAAGGTTGAACTTGATGGACTGAAAGTCTTTTTTCAACCTTAAATACTATGTAACTATGTAACTATTGTTTAGACGCGACAATCGAGGAAACAAAAAAGCGAGTATGTGGTTGACAGAGAGGTGATGCGGACACTGAATGTTGTGTATAGAAGATGAGTCTAGCAGAGGTGTTCATTATGGATTGAAGTGGGGATAGTCGTGGTGGCTAGGCCAGCAAGAAGCGAGTTGCAGGAGTCGAGTAATGATGAGTGAGTGTATTTGGATTTTAGTTTTGTCTTGTGTAAGATAGTGGCAAATTCTGGAGATGTTTTTTAGATGGAGAAGGCAAGATTTTGTTAGTGACTGTATATGAGGGATGAAAGACAGAGCGGGTCGAATAGAACCCCAAGGCAACAGGCTTGGGAGGTGGAAGTGCTGATGTTGACAGTGAGAGAGATGCGGGGAATTGACACTGATACAGAGGGAGGGAAAATTAGGAGTTAAGTCTTAGACATGTTAAGTTTGAGACGGTGAGTGGACATCCAAGAGGATATACTAGAAAGGCAGTTGGAAGATAGATAGCATGTGTTAGAAGATAGATAGATTTGACTGTCATCTGCATAGAGATGATACTGAAGCCCAAAAGAGTTTATTAGGGTACGAAGTGAGGATGTGTAGATGGAGAAGAGGAGGGGGCCTAGGAAAGGTTGAATAGGTGTGTTTAGTGGGATTAGTGTGGTTGAGAGGACAGGGATACGCTGAGATGGAATAGGATCTAGAGGACAGGTAGTGAGGCGAGTGGATGATAGCAGGCTGGAGACTTTGTCCTCTGTAGCCAGGTCAAAGCAGTTCATGATGGCTGTGGGATTGAGGAAGGGAGAAGACTGGGTGTTGTTGAGAGGGTGGAGTGTGTAAACCACTATGAGAGGAGAGTTCACTGTGAATGTTTTGAATTGTATGCATTAAATGGTTGGCAAAGTCTTCAGCTATGAGAGAGGAAGGGATGGGAGGAGGTGGTGGGCAGTATATGTAGATAATCTTTAATATATAGACCATACTGTATATTCCAACATTAAGTACTGCTTAAGAATATTACAGATGACAGAAGTGAATAACATAAATACAATTCAGGGCCCCCGATCATGATGGACCAATAGGCTGATACGACTGTGATGCATTCTGTGCAGTCATTACTCACAAGCTGAGAGAGAGAGAGCACACAGAGTGCATAGAGAGGGCCCTTATTATTAATAAGTTAAAATGAAAGCAGGGAGTGTCACACCCCAGAGATGAGGTGCCATGTGCATTACCTGCTTTCTACTACAGGTTGTGGATTTTGGGTTAATTCTTAGTGCCCAGCCTGCATAGCCAGTCCAGGAATGACCAGTCCTCAGGATACAGGAACATGCAATGATCCCTCAGGACAGGACCAGCAAGAACATCAGGATATAAGCCAGCTTAATAAAATGTATTTGCATTTGAAGGCCAGAATGAAATACACAAAATGCTTATGCATAAACAAAACAGAGAGAGACCTTTATTAGCGAACAACTCATATTTATGTCATGTTCACAGCAAACCTGCAGCATTTAGATACTAAACATGGCTTGTTACAATCTTTACATCAATAAATGTACACAATAATTCTTGTCTGTCAAGGCCACCCACACTGCCCTGTATAATACACACATATGATAACTATGATTAACCCCAAAAATTCAGTGGTGGGCCCTTCTGGGCATGAAAAACTGAGTGGTAAAGTGATATGAGGTTGTAAGTGAATGAAAAAATGTTGTTCCTGACTGGAGCGAAGCAAAACATACTAAAGTGTAGGACCCACTTGGGAAATATGAATCTGTAAATAGTGGTCGTAATCATAAAGACACACCAAAGTAAAATCTTCAAAAAAAAAAGTAATAGCAGTGGAAGATGACTAGTAGAAGTATCAGAAAAAGAAAAAAATATATACAAAAACAGAATATATTAGCCATCTATCCAAAAGATAAAATGTATGAAGCTTATTACTAAAATTAAATAAGTATAAACTACTGAGAGGCTACACTATTAAGATGACAAAACATTAAGTTAAGAGATCTAAATATCTCTAAACAATATTGATTATTTAAAAATATATATACCACTATATATATTGCAAATAAGTATGACCAAACTAGGACTAAACTCTGAGAGAGAATCATGTATAGTGAACAATATATTAATTTAATGTTAACTAAATACAAAGAAATCTGTACTTTCGAATGAAAGCGTCAAATGACCAAAGGAGAAGCCTTCATTTAATCTTCCAGGGTTCTTTGATTGCAATTACTTTCCCTTTGTAATAGGGCCTTATCTAAATCTCCTCTATGGCCCAACTTAACTTCATCGATTACATACAATTGTAACACCCCGCATCGTTATCATCATTGATATAACTTTTAATGTCTGGCAACTGGGGTGTCTAGATATTTGTTGATTGAATTTACACAATTTAAGAAAATATATATATATATATATATATACTAGCAACTTGCCAGTCAAAAATGATGGGGCAATAACATTTTAAGCTATGGCAATGCTGTTTGCCACACAATCTCTTTATTTTCCTGCAATGTACAGTTGGACTCTTGCTGGCCTGAGGAGAAAGTGTCAGCATTGTGGCAAGTGTGCAGTATAAATAGGCTGTGTGCGCAAGGCCAAACCGTTTGTTTCGTCGGGTAAAGTGCCATTTTAGTTTCGGAATGTTATTAGTTGCAAGTTAGTTTTGTAAAATGGCGGCGATTGTCTATGTGTTACGTGTCTTGCAAGCTTTTTCTGTCTTTTCTAATAGTGTATTTTGTACGGTTTTTCACGGTTCTGGGTCGTGTAGCCTCGTTTAAAAAAAAATTTGGAGTGACAAAACTGGTCAATTTTGGCTTAAACCTCACTCCCAGACGTCCTGGTTGTCTCCCCGTGCTGTGTGTGAGGTATCTTTTCGATTTTGCTTGGTTCGGCCGTTAACTTCGTATTTTTCCGACCTCGTCATTATTTTTTGTAAGTTCCGCGCCTCGCAATTTTTTCTTCTAAGTCCGCGTTAAGAAAGCCAAGGAGGAGGTGGCAGCAATTTTTATTCTGAGTACCCTCAGAACATCAAGGGGAAGAGGAGAAGGCGACCCATACCCCGTGGGGCCCGTCAGGGAGAGAGCTGCAGGCACATTTGGAGACAGGCCTCTCCCCAGCAGGCAAACCTGGAGTGCTGCCTCCCTGGAAGACCCTACCTTGTGGGGAAGGCCCCGGAGGCCCTGGGACCTCATCTGGATCGAGCAGGCTGCAGCTGGACCGTCACAGAAGCCCCAGGGTGACGTGGACGGCAGCAGCAGAGGTGGCAGGTGCAGGAAGGGCCTGGTGATCGGGGGGCAGCCATTTTGGAGCACCACGAGGCAGGCACTGCAGGAGGAGACCCACGCTCTGTGAGTACTGCAGGAAACCTCAGAGGTTCCCTAGAGACACTTGTCTGTGGCTGATTCCTCAGGATATCTCTGGCCTGTACTGCCTGGCTGCTTCTGGAGCAGCAAGGTGAAGGTAAAAGGCCCATGAACGGGTGGCGGCCATTTTGTTTTTCTGGCCTATGAAGGGCACTCAGTTTCTCCCTACCCTACCACTCCTGAGGCCCAGAAATTGAGCTAATACTAAGACTCCTCTGCCACACAGTCTACTGGCTGCCACTGCCACAGAAGTATATACTGGGGTGAGTCTGACCCACCTACAGCCCTTTTACCTTCAGTTTCAAAGGCAGTGATTTTACTGCTGACAAAAACATTGCATCTTTACTAACCTCAGGGTTCTGGCAGCCCCACTCCTACTATACTGGAGGCTGAATCCACTGTACCTTGCCACAGAAGTCCCAGCTGGTATCTTGGCTGAATTTTAGAGTAAAAAAATCTGCTTCCAGCTACTGCCATACATCTGGTGTATAATATCTGACAATCTTGTATCACGCTGCCATCGTGTGGTCATTCAGGATAAGTGCAACTGCTATTTTTCTGTCTTTTTTTTATCATCAAACATTGTGAGCTTAGATCTCATTTCAGCACCTGCACTGAAAAGTTGGCACTGACTACTCCTGGTGGGACGCTGAAAAATACACAATCCAGATCTGCTGGGGGCACAGAAACGCGGAGCATATCAGCCTAAGGAGATGTAGTTGACGGGGCTGTGCACAGTTCCCGCCGGCAGGGTCTGAGAGATGCTAAGACTTCACTACAGAATCTAGATATGAACAGACAAGACAGACCACAATAGACCTAAATACTTGAGAGGAAAAAGCTAATACGGAGTGACCCCCCCAGTGGAATCCACCTGACGTCTGGACATTCAATGGCTACCCCGGGAAGAAGCAGCTCCATAAAAATGGTGAAGAACAAAAAATCTTTAACTTCCAAGAAAATTGACGAACATTTCAAGGCCTCGGAAACACAGGCGGCACTGCTGAAGGATCTTGTCTCAGAGCAATCTGATACCTCAGACTTGGATCCCCTGGAGGGGGCCCCACAGCCTGAGGTCTCCATCAACAGCAATTCAATGGCAAGAATTGAGGCTCTCCTGGCCTCCCACATTGATAGGGCGGTCACATCTTTGCAGAAGGACATACATGAGATTGGCCAAAGGACCCATCAACTTGAAGACACCGTTGACCAGGTGGTGGGGGCCCAGGAGAGAGACAGGGCCATCATCGCTGACAACACCTCCCGTATCTGTGGCATAGAAGATAAACTGGAGGATTTGGAGAATAGATCCAGACGATTCAACCTGAGGATCAGAGGCGTGCCAACTGCAAAAGTCGACCTCCCTCGTTACCTTAAGGCCGCGATCGACGAGATCCTCTCAGGTCATCCAGACCACGAATGGGAAGTGGAGCGTGCACATAGAGCCCTTGGGGGAAGTCGTAATCTAGACCTTCCCAAAGACATCATAGTCAGGCTTCTACGCCAACAGTCTAGGGACCTGATCCTGGCAACTACCCGCAAAAAGGCTATGATCATAGGCCCAGATGGGGCCAAACTTAAATTTTTTGCGGATCTCTCCCCTTCCACGCTTCAAAAACGGAGGCTGATGAAGCCTGCCCTGGAAGTCCTTCTCCGCCATGACATCAGGTACCGTTGGGGATTCCCATTTGCCTTAATTTTCTCAGTGGGGAGCACCCAGTATACAACGCGTTCTCTAGAAGACTGCCAAGAGCTTCTAAAGAGTCTGGATCTTACTGGGGGGGACCCGACTTCGACATCACCTGCATCGGCAGCTTTATCTCTCCCGAAAAGACAATGGTCGGAAGTGACCAGGCAAAAGAGGCCCACTGACCAAGCCTCAAAAATCACTCATAGGCGTCCCACCCAGATCATGGACTCGTAAATGCAATAACTCAGTTAATGCCATCTCCAGAGACTTTCAATTAGGCTGGTCCGCTTGAAAAGGCAACAGGCTACCAAAGACTTATTTCGGCATCCACAGGAGTTACAAGGGCTTAAAAACACCATACCAAAATTCCTTGGTAGAGACTAACATGGAAGTCTCCTGGAACTGACCTAGCCTTTTCTCAGGACATTTTATTTTTCTTACTTTTTTACTTAGGTCCTCTAAGGAGCCTGGGGCCCTAAGCGGGGCCATGTCAACCAAAGACTTTTGAAATGTTGCTAACCCATGTTTTGTTTTCCTTCCTTTTTTAGCAGGTTTTAGCTGACTGATAAAGTTATAAGTTTTAATTTACATGCAGATAGTATAGTCAGTCCGTCAGGATCCTTCCTCACTGGACCGGGTCTAAAGGTTTACTCTGCTTTTAGTTCAGATAGAAAATTAGGTTGTTAATGCTTAAATAAGCTATGCAAGGTTCTGGCTTTATTCTGTTTCCTTAATGCTTCTCTAGATTACTTTTGCCTGTCCTTGCTGGCGGGAATTGGAGCAGGGGCCCTAGTGTTCTGAGAGGGTAGAATGCTTAAGACAGGGCGGGTGGTCTTGGGACAACAAGACCTCTTGACAACAATTGTACTTTCTTCCCTTTGTGTTCTCTTCACTGCTGCTCTTCTCTTTGTCACCTATCAGCTTGGGTTCTCTTGCCCCTATACTCCCCCTTACTGTCTAACTGGAACCTGCCACTTAGTGCTTCCTCATACTTGTTATCTCTCCCTCTATGGCTGTCTAGGGGATTTAGAACCAAATCAGGGTTCACTCTACATAGCTGGGGTAGAGGCGGCAGCCTGTCTGCTGGACAGTGGGCCAAGCTGCCTGGCCTCAGAGAGTGGAGGACCTCTGGTACTATTGGAACGGATCTCTTTTCAGCCTAGTGAGTTGGGTTCTAACAGCTCTGAGACACTACCAGACTTGTCTGGTACTATCTTGCCTCCTGTAGATCTCTTGGGACCGCACCTGTACTACTTATACTCATGCCTCTTTTACCCCCACAGAGCTAAACATACTGGACCTCTTCTTGGCCGGGCTCAACCACTCCTATCCCCAAGAGGGGGAAATACGCTCTGCACTCTCTCCTTGGCGCTCCTCCGGAAGGGTAAGGCTACGCTAATGCATCAGATATATACACCTCTAGTTTACCCATGACCACACCGATGACAATACTTACCCATAATGTGAAGGGTTTCAACTCCCCCTTCAAGCGAAGGAAGGCTTTCCTTTATTATAAGACCCTTAACCCCATGGTGATCTTCTTACAGGAGACACATTTTGCCAGGAATAAAGTCCCAACCTACCTTGACAAAAATTATCCTCATTTTTATTACTCTACCCAGGTCTCCAAAAAAGAAGGAGTTGCAGTTTTGCTCCATAAGAGCCTCCAATTTCAATTAACAACTAAGATAGTGGACCGGGAGGGCTACTACATCATTTTAAAGGGGACGATTTTGGGTTCTCCAGTTTCACTGGCCTCCTTCTATGCCCCTACGAAAACACCACATAAGACCCTGATCAGATTCCTAAGGGTTCTGGAGGGGGGAGAATGGGGCAAACTAATTATAGGAGGGGACTTTAATCTGGTATTAGACCCAGTGGCAGATAAATCTAAACCTCCACAAGAAGATCGCTACTCCAAAAAGAACAGGCAAATCTTAAAACTTCTGCACTCCTTAGACCTAGTTGACGCCTGGAGAGGTCTGCACCCAAGAGGGAGGGATTTCACTTTTTATTCCCCCACTCACGGCACTTATTCGCGTATAGACACAATATACATATGTAATTCGCTTCTAGATAGCTCAAACAAAGCGGATATAGTTCCGTGCACTTGGTCGGATCACGCGGCGGTCATACTTGAGGTAGACCTGGGAGTTCAATCTCGGATGCCCTATACCTGGAGACTTAATGAATACCTGGTATCGCAATCCGGATTCCAGGAACAAACTGAGAGGGAGTTGGCAGAATTTTTCGAGTCCAATGCGGGTGGGGAGACAGGGGCGGGATGGGTTTGGATGGCGCACAAAGCCTACATCAGGGGGGTGTTTATCAAGCTAGCCTCCCAACATAGGAAACAGAACAGGCTAAAAGAAAAGGAGCTAACAGAGAAACTAACTCAGTTAGAGCGGCAACATCAGCTTTCTCCCTCGATAGCTTTAAGGAAACAGATAGATAGAACCAGGCTAGAGCTGGATAGTATACTGACCATAAAAACGGATAAGGCATTAAGGAGGACTCAACATTTGTTTTATGCCAAGGCGAATAAACCTGACAAGCTACTAGCAAGGAGTTTAAAAACTAAATATGCCCAAGCCAGGGTATCCCAAATCAGAAATAGGAAGGGGGATCTCACCTACAGCCAAAGCGAAATTCAGGAGGTCTTTAGGGATTTCTATCAAAATATTTACTCCACTCAGAAATTGGCCCCAGAGAATGTTATTCATTCCTATCTAAACTCCCTTGATTTGCCCCAGATTTCACCTTTGGACTTACAAAACTTGAATAAAGATTTTACTGTCAAAGAAATTCTAGATGCCATTAAAGAACTGAAGCTAGGGAAGTCCCCCGGCCCGGATGGGTTCACTAACATCTATTACAAAAAGTTCTCAGAAATTCTGGCCCCACATTTATGTAGTCTATTCAATTCAATCCTAAGAGGAGAGACGACTCCCCCTGAGCTGAACCATGCGGACTTGACGCTCTTCCCTAAGGAAGGCCGAGATCCAAAGGAAGCTAAAAATTATAGACCAATCTCGCTTCTTAATGGCGACGTTAAACTGCTGGCCAAAATTTTCTCCCAGAGGATCTCAATTTTCCTACCTGCCTTAATACATAAGGACCAATCAGGCTTTATTCCAAACAGGCAGACTAGTGACAACATTAGGAGGACTCTAAATGTTATTCATTTGGCTAGGTCTAGAGGTCTCCCTGTGTGCCTGCTCGCATTGGACATCGAAAAGGCGTTTGATACCCTGGAATGGCCCTTCCTATTCGCCACTTTGGCAAAGTTTGGGTTCAGAGGAAACTTCCTAAACCTATTGCGTACATATTATACACTTCCCAGGGCCACACTAAAACTGCCTGGCTCCCATACGGCCAGCATTAAAATCGAGATGCCCTCTGTCTCCTCTTCTTTTTGCTCTGGCCATTGAGCCTTTGGCTCAAGCGATCAGAGCTAACTCCTCTATAGAGGGGGTGCGGGTGGGGCACCAGCATCTAAAGTGTTCCTTGTTTGCTGATGACCTTCTCAGCACTCTCTCGAATCCTAGCTCCTCCGTAGGCGCTCTCATGGACACGATAGGGGTCTATGGCAACTTGTCAGGCTTGAGGCTAAACCAGGACAAGACAGAAGCTTTGAGTGTTGGGATCCCTTTGGATATTCTGAACCACCTGAAGGGAACTCATAAATTTCTATGGCCCCCCTCACACATCAAATATCTAGGGATTAACTTGACCAACTCATTAACTAATATGTATAAGGCTAACTATCCACCTCTCTACAGGACTCTGCGGAGAGACATGGAAAACTAGAATAAACGGCATATCTCATGGACGGGTAGAGTAGTCACGGTTAAAATGAACATATTGCCGAGGCTGCTCTATCTTGCCAGGACGCTGCCAATCCAGGTAAATAATACAGAATTGGCCCGCTTCCAGACACAAGTATTTCGGTTTATATGGAGAAATAGACCCCCTAAGATAGCGAGAAAAACGATGTATGTACATAAATCCAAGGGGGGCCTATCTTGTCCTTATTTCCTGAATTACTTCAGAGCAGCCCAGCTTGCCTCTGTCCCCCTAGCTCACTCCATTCCACTCCAACCAAACTGGGTCTTTGTAGAGGAGTTGCAGATGGCCCCGCTTACGTGGGGTATTATCCTGTGGGCTCCAGGTGCAAGCGCTTTCTACTCTAGAATACAGAATCCCATAACTAAATTTACACTAAGAGTTTGGATCTGGGCTAGGAGGAAATACAAACTAACTCACCCGGTATCTCCCCTCACATCAATCTTTACATCACCCTCCTTATCAACCACCATCACTGCAGAGTCCAAGGAATATTGGACTTCGCATGGTCTAGATAAACTGGGGGCTTGGTTTGAGGGAGGTTTGATGAGAACTTCAGAATCTATGATTAGGAACTTTGAGGTACCACACCGGGAACTTTTCAACTACATTAAAATAAGAAGCTGGATTGAAGAGATACAAAGAACCCATGGGCCCCCGAGGGACTCTTGGATGTCGGTAGTGTGTAAAAGTGAGGTCCTGTCCAAAGGAATTTTAGGGTCAATATACAAAATCTTCAATAGTCCACCAAGCACTTGGAGGCCTTCCTTTGTTTCGAAGTGGGAGTGGGACCTAGGACAAAATTGGGATGGGAATAAATGGGCTGAATCCTTATCGAACCTATCTAAGGGTTCATTTAATTATAGTTTGTTAGAAACCTCTCTTAAGATTTTACACCGGACATACACAACTCCAGTTCGACTAAATAAGATATCCCAAACAATCCCAGATAGATGTTTTAGGGGGTGCCAAGGTAGGGGAGACTTTATACACACCTGGTGGAGCTGCCCTAAGGTATTTAAAATTTGGTCAGAAACGACCAGTCTAATCTCAAGAACACTCAAAACCCCACTCCAACCATCAATAGCAGTCTGTCTCCTGGGAGCTCGCTTCTCAAAACTGGGAAGGGAGGGGAATAAATTGGCCCAATTGATGTTTCTAGCAGCTAAGAATACCATCGCAAGACGATGGAAGAGCAGGGACATTAATTTCCAGGAAGTAACAAACAAAATAAATTTTATTTGCATCAATGAGAGGATGACCCACATCATATCAGATACACATCACTGCTTCTTGGAGGTTTGGGAACCCTGGATCTTATTCACAAATAGTAATATATAACAACTAAGTTAAGGGAACACATTAAAGAAGCCATTCCTGTTGAGCGGCTGAGGAGTGGAGTGTGGAGCGGACGGGAAGAAATGGTGAGAGGACCCTGAGAGATATCTCTTCAGTATTCCAGAGGTACAGGGGGGGAGGAAGGTTACCTTAAGATTGGTTGAACGGGGAATTGCTGGGGGAAGACACTCCACCATATGTTTTGTACAATGATACTTGTTTTCTCTCTACTTTATTTTTCTTTTATCATATTTCTTGCTGCTCTGGTTCATCTATGGAAATGTGAATTTCTGCAATTTGAACAATGTGACCTTATAAGCTGTATATATTGCTGAATCTAAAGAAACTAATGTGAATATATTTGGACAGAATCACCAAAAATACGAAAAAAGAGTTGTAATGGAGTTTTTATTTAAATGGAATGGTTTCAACATGTTAGCAATACGATGTTAGTTATAAGACAACTTTTGGTCTATGTTTTTCATTATTCTTTTTTGTCTTGTCTTTGCAATTCCAGAACTTCTCAATAAAATTTATGTTATAAAAGAAAGCCAAGGAGACCAAACCTAACCCAGCAGATTCCTTTCCGGTTCCCTAGGGGAGCAGCAGAGGCTCAGGGCAGCAAAGTGATTTTAGCTCAATAGCCTGCCCTCTAAATGAAACACACAACTGTCTATGTGTTCCAAGAAGAGCATGATTTTATTTGGTTACAGCCATGTATTTATGCAGTTACAGAACAAAGGACTTACATCACAGTGGGCTGACCATATGCAAACTCTGACCAGATTACAAGTAACCAATCACAAAAATAGGAGAGCCAATCAGGAGGCAGGGAAACCCGTGGTTTTGGTTTGCCAGCCTCAGGGCAGATATATGGGAAGAAACTACAGGACAGAGAAAGGGCAGGAAAATGTAGTTTGTACTGGTTTAAAGACAAAAAGGGAAAATACATTCATGTAATTACTTGAACCTGCCACAAGATGTCACTATAGGATAAGGAATAGAAACTGTCCTCTAGCCTCAGCACTAAACAGGGTTATCAGAAGTCCTTTTTTTCTCCATAGTATAAAAACAGAACGTAACACACATATATATATATATATATATATATATATATATATATATATATATATATATATATATAAATATATATATATATATATATATACACAGTCAGGTCCATAAATATTGGGACATCTACATAATTCTAATCTTTTTGGCTCTATACACCTCCACAATGGATTTGAAATGAAACGAACAAGATGTGCTTTAACCGCAGACTTTCAGCTTTAATTTGAGGGTATTTACATCCAAATCAGGTGAACGTTGTAGGAATTACAACAGTTTGTAGATGTTCCTCCCACTTTTTAAGGGACCAAAAGTAATGGGACAGATTAACAGTCATAAATCAAACTTTCACTTTTTAAAACTTGGTTGCAAATCCTTTACAGTCAATTACAGCCTGAAGTCTGGAACGCATAGACATCACCAGACGCTAGGTTTCATCCCTGGTGATGCTCTGCCAGACCTCTATTGCAACGGTCTTCAGTTCCTGCTTGTTCTTGGGGCATTTTCCCTTCAGTTTTGTCTTCAGCAAGTGAAATGCATGCTCAATCGGATTCAGGTCAGGTGATTGACTTGGCATTTGCATAACATTCCACTTCTTTCCCTTAAAAAAACTCTTTGGTTGCTTTTGCAGTATGCTTCGGGTCATTGTCCATCTGCACTGTGAAGCACCGTCCAATGAGTTCTGAAGCATTTGGCTGAATATGAGCAGATAGTATTGCACGAAACACTTCAGAATTCATCCTGCTGCTATTGTCAGCAGTCACATCATCAATAAATACAAGAGAACCAGTTCTATTGGCAGCCATACATGCCCACGCCATGACACTACCACCACCATGCTTCACCGATGAGGTGGTATGCTTTGGATCATGAGCAGTTCCTTTCCTTCTTCATACTCTTCTCTTCCCATCACTCTGGTACAAGTTGATCTTAGTCTCATCTGTCCATAGGATGTTGTTCCAGAACTGTGAAGGCTTTTTTTCAATGTTGTTTGGCAAACTCTAATCTGGCCGTCCGGTTTTTGAGGCTCACCAATGGTTTACATCTTTTTTTTTATAAATATTTTTTTATTAAAGACAAGGTTGCAACAGTACAATATAGGATAGCAGGTCATCAAGGACACATACAATATGTATTTTGCCGGTCTAAAACAAAGGTTATTAATTCCCATAGTGTATCAATAAACTGTCAAATAACGCTAAACTATACATAAATAAAAGTTTATGACCTTTTTTTTCTTGTCTTCTTTTTTTTTTTTTTTTGTTCCAAACAACTTTTATTGCGAATAACCGGTTAATATATTAACACAGATCGTTCATCAATAATATATCCATAAGATAGGTACTGTTTTTTAACAAAAGTAAGATGTATACAAGTAAATAACATTTTAACTGTAATTATTGCAGTTTTTTTTATCTATCTAATTATTTTTCCCTCTATTCAAACTACTTACGTATTAGAGCACGATCTAATATACCTATAATCTTATAGAGATCCTTTTGAAGAGGGGAAGAAGAGAATAGAGAAAAGAAAAAACAAAAAGGGAGGTATGGAAGAGAAGGTGCTAAGGAGAGGTAGAATTTGTTTAAGAGTTGTTCCTCATAAGATCAGCCCAAATTGTATGATTATGTCCCTGCATATTTACCACCCAATCTTGAGGATCCATGGGTCCCAACATGAGGCCCATTTCTTGTATGACCGATCCAATTCAGCCGAGATAACGCTCATGTCATATATGAATTTAAGTCTGTTTAGAACTACGCTATATGTAGGTACCTCTGATTTCCAGGCCTTAGCTATCGTAATTCGAGTTGCTAAAAATATTTGATGTGATAGGAGTTGAGCCTGTTTACTAAGGCCTTCTATGGGCAGGCCTAATAGGGCCTCCATCGGTTTTTGGGGAATCTGGCATCCCCATAGTTTCTCTAAGATTTCATAAGATTTCAGCCAAATATGGGCAATTTTGGGACATTCCCATAGAACATGCTTAAGGGTGCCCATGTCCAGACATCCCCTAAAACACTTTCCATCTAGCGAGGGATTGGAGATTTTTAGCCTTATTGGTGTTAAATACCATCTCATAGTAGTCTTATAACTATTTTCCCTTAGAATTATGTTCAATGAGGAACTTGTGGCTTGTTTGTGTATCCTACTCCATTGTATATCAGTTAGTTCCATGTCAAGTTCTGACTCCCACGAATGTTGGTGATGCAATCTGAGTGGCGTTGACTGCTCAATTAGGTAATTGTAGATTATAGAAATGTTCCGTTTACCATTCGCATTGTCTAGACAGCATTTCTCAAACGGAGTGATCTTAGCATTGGCATTCAATTTAGCTACTTTGGATACATTGGCGTGCACCTGAGCCAGATTAAACCATTCTCTTATTGGTAGATTATGCACTTCTCTGAAAGTATCTACTGACCATTGCTGGGTCTTTCTCAACATATCGGCAACCAATGTAAATTTATTTTTTATCCACCACTCAAACTGCAATAGCCTATCCGTTAATACTGTATTTTGGTGTATCCACAATGGGGTAAGCCATGATCCTTTTTCTATCAGCTGTGTTCTCTTATTCGTCTGAGTCAGAACTGCAATGGATTGGATCATACAATTGGTCAAATAGATATTACCCAATTTAGAGTGCATACTAAGCCAACCTACCTGATGGATGTGTAAGCCTCTGTCCTCAAAAATATTTTTTTCTATCTCTACCCATATTGGCAGCTGTTCTTTGCCATACCACTTGGTAATTTGGGCCAGTCTGGCAGCTCTGCAGTAATGTAGTAGATCTGGTAGGGCCAACCCCCCCCTAGATCTGGGTGCCCTCATGGTTGTCTTGTTTATTCTAGGTTTTTTACGATTCCAGATGAAGCGAGAGATTGCCCCCTGTACAGCCAGGATGTCTTTAGAGCACACGGCCGTTGGGATGGTACGGAATAAATATAGCAGTTTGGGCAGTATACTCATTTTAATGGCATGGATCCTCCCTAACCACGAAATTTTGTATGTGGACCATGTTGTAATATCATTGAGAAGTTTCTTTATAAGTGCCGGATAGTTAGCTAAGTAGGTCAATTTAGATTGCCGGGGAACGAGAACCCCCAAGTATCTAATATGGCCTTGTGCCCATCTAAAGGAAAAATTCCCTGCAATTTGGGTTTCCAATTGTTTCGGTAGAGAGACGTTTAATGCTTCACTTTTACTTGAATTTATTTTGAAGCCAGAAATGCTGCCAAAGAGTTCAAGAACATGGAAGAGGTTAGGGAGACTAATTAAAGGCTCAGTGATCGTAAGCAGGACATCATCCGCAAATAGACTCAATTTGTGTTCTGTCTTTTTCACTCTTACCCCCTTAATATTTGTATCTTCCCTTATTGAAGTGGCTAGGGGTTCAATACACATCGCAAAAAGGAGAGGGGATAAGGGACAACCTTGCCTTGTTCCTCTTGTGATTTTAAATGTTCGGGATTTAAACCCCTGGTAAGCCACATATGCTATCGGGTCTGAGTACAGTGTCAGTATGCCCCTCACTAACTTATCGCTTAATCCAAACTTATGTAAAACCCTAGTCATATATGCCCAATCTATCCTATCAAAGGCCTTTTCTGCATCCAAAGAGAGCAGCATCAAAGGCTTATTTTGGAGAGATGCTACATCAAGCAAATTTAATATGCGTCTGGTGTTATCCGGCGCTTCCCGACCTTGAATGAACCCAACCTGGTCGGGGTGTATCAAGCTTGGTAGAATCTTGGACAACCTATTCGCTAAGATTTTGGAATAAAGTTTAATGTCACAATTGATCAGTGATATAGGCCTGTAACTTTTACATTGGGACGGGTCTTTCCCTTCCTTGGGTATTACTATTACTTTAGCTTCCAGAAATTCTGCCCTCATGGGTTCACCTGACAATAAGTCGTTAAACAGTAGTTGGAGATGTGGAGCCAACACATCTATGAATTGCTTATAGTAAAAATTTGTAAAGCCATCTGGGCCTGGTGCTTTATGTGATTTTGTTTCTTTTATAGCTCTCTTGACTTCACTCAAATCTATGGGGTTGTCTAATAAACCCGATTGTTCATCATCAAGTTGTGGGAGACTAATGGAGGAAAGGAATTTATCAATTTGGGATATATGGCCAGTCGAACCTGAGCGAGCAGGAGCTGAGTATAGGTCAGCGTAAAACTTTTCGAATGCTTCTGTAATGTCATTTGGCTTATAAACCGTCTTTTCATTATCTACCCTTAGTTTGGGGATAAAGGAGTCTGCCCTTTGTTGGTTGAGCTTTCTGGCTAGCATTTTATCTGGTTTGTTCGAGAACGTAAAGTATTGAGATTGGGTCTTTTGTAATATGGTCACAACCTTTTTACGCAGAATACCCTGTAGTTGTTGTTTAAGTTTATGTATTTCAACTTGTGTCCCTGGGGGTCTCCTGGAGAGCGGAATAGCTTGCAGGGCTGAAATTTTGTTGTTTATAGAGTTGATTTGGGTTAACTCTGCTTTCTTCGCCAGGGAACCAAGTTGGATACATTTCCCTCTTATTACTGCTTTATGTGCGGCCCACACCCCCCCATTGGGTACCTCACCTCCTCCATTTAGTTCAAAGTATTCTACTATGGTGGCATATATTTTATCTTTTGTGTTCCCATCATTTAACAGGGCTGGGTTAAGCGCCCACGAAGGGGAGCGTCCTTTGGGCAGCAAATCATCTAGGGAGATGCATATCGCGTCGTGGTCAGACCACGCAATGGGTCGAATTTTTGCCTCCTGTAGGTTTGGGGTTAGGTGTTGCTGGATTAGGATGTAATCTATGCGAGAGTATGTGTTATGTCTAGCCGAATAATGAGTGTATTCTCTATCAGAAGGGTGGAGCGCTCTCCAGGCATCAAGCATGCCATGGTTGTTGAGCAACAATTTGAGGGATTTTGTAGCGGTAGGGATTACCAACGGGTTGGCGAAGCTCGACCTGTCTTTTGTTTGATCTAAAACTGAATTCATGTCCCCCCCTAGGATCCATGTTGATTGTTGCCATTCAGACATCATGTCTGATATCTTATGAAAAAATGCGGACTGTCCCGTGTTCGGAGCGTATACGTTTAATAGTGATATTTTGCGTTCATTGACCGTGCCTTGTATTAAAATGAATCTCCCTTCCGGATCTCTACGTGTTAGCGTGTGTTGAAAATTTAACCTCTTATGTATTAAGATGGAAACTCCCTTTTTCTTTTCGGGGGCTGTAGAGTGAAATGTTTGCGTGAAATTTTTTCCCCAATATTTTGGAATAGAGTTTTTTTTAAAATGGGTTTCCTGTACCATAACAATATCCAGTCCCATACGACCGTATTCCCCTAGGGCAATCCCCCGCTTCACCGGCTCATTCAACCCCTGAACATTGTGGGATGCAATATGTAAGGCCATGATTCACTACCTGCACCAAGCGTCCGATGTGAGGCCCAAGTACTGATGTGTTGATTTTCCCCTTATGGTTTCTGACCTGTAGATTCTTCTTTTTGGAGCGTGTGGTACTCAAGGTACCTCACCCGGCTAAAAAGGATTAGATCAGGTAGATAAAGAGGGTAGGAAGAGGAAGAGAAAAAGTCAGAAAAAGGCACAAAGCGGTTGTAAAAAAACAAAAACAAAAAAGGAAACAGATATTAACAAACTGTATAAAAATAAGTTTGTCTTGCTTTCTTTCTCCCCTTCCCCTCTCCCCTCTCTTTCCTCTTACCCTCTGCAATTCAATACTTCAACAGTACTATCTACACGTAAGTAGTTATAAAAAATATACCTGTAAACAAATATATATACACAAAGCTTTTGTTGAAATTTACTAAATATGTATATAAATCTATACACAATTTAAACTTGGTTGAGGAGAGCTCCTAGCTGTCCTCCTAAAAACCAATGGTGAGGCCCCCGGTATCTTTTCAATAAGATATCCAGGCGACTCGCCAGATCAAAAAAAAAAAAAAAAAGGACAAATAAATAAAAAAACAAAAAAAAACAAATAGACAACAAAAACAAGCAAAAAAGGAACAAATAGTAATAGAACAAATTTACTCAATTGACCCCCTCTGGGGCACATCTTTAAAGAACCATTAATTATTAAGTGACTATAACCATGTAATTGAAAACTGAATAGTGAATTATTTCTTTAACAGACCCTTAACTAGTCCTGATTCTGGTACCTTGGGAGAGTTAGTATAGTTGCATGGGTATGTATGCTGATGCAGGGTTAAAGCTATAGTGTCTTAACTGCATATCTAATATTAACCTTGAGACTGTAGCCTTAGCATTTGTGATTAAATAACCCCTACATTACTTTACTTCAAAGTTATAGGGCATTGTCCTCATTTAAGAATGTCTTTCCTGCTATTTTGTCTCCCACGTCCAGGAAAAGGAAAAAAGTATTAGGTTAAAGCAACCTCAATGCCTCTGCTGTCGCGCTCTAGAGCGCCTGTAGGGTCTGGCATCCGGGCGTTGAGTTGTTCCTCCAGGTTCGTGCACCTGAATATTCCAGGACGTTAGCAGCGTCATTCCCTCCTCCACATCAAGAACAGCATGGGTCTTTCCATCCTTTACAATGTTCAATTTGAAGGGAAAGCCCCAGGAATATCTCCACCCTTGTGCAAGTATGGCCTCTAGAAGGGGTTTGAAGGTTCTTCTTTTATACAGGGTGGTCGGGGAAAGGTCAGCATACACACTCGGTTGACTCCCTGCGCATTCTGGTATACCTGGTCTCGCTGCCTTCATAAAAAGATCTTTCGTGGTATAGAAGTGGAATTTAGCGATAACGTCTCTTGGCCTCTCTCCCACCATCGGGCGTCCTGTCAATGCCCTATGGACGCGGTCTAATTTAAAGGCATCCTCCATTAAGTTTGGCAGCAGGTATTTGCAGAGATCTAACATGTAGTTTGGCAGATCTGTGATCGATTCTGGGAGATTTTTGATTCTGATGTTTTGACGGCGGGAACGGTTCTCCAAATCTTCCTGTGCGTATTGGAGCTGGTTCTGTTCGTCTCTTAGGGCCGACATTTCACCTTCTAATTGGATGTGTGCGTCCAATAGCTCATTGTATTTCGTTTCCAGGTCAGTCACCTTTGAGTCTACTGCTTTTATCTCCCCTTTGAGTTCTGCCGCTACTTTTTTGATTTCTCCAGTGACCTCTGTTCTAAAAGAGGAGATTAAGTCTTTTAGATCCTGGATATCTGCTTTCGTACTGTGTGCAGTCGGTTCCATATTAGACGCCTGCATGCGCTCGGGAGATGAGGGTGGCTGTTGAGCAAATTGAGTTGGGGTCCTTGCTGTACAAAAGTCCTGTATTGATTTAGTCGCCCTTCTCGTTGAGGTCCCAGCCATTCCTTTATTGTGGCTTATAGACATAAATATTCACTGTTTTTGTCTGTTTTTGTTACGTCACTTTACTGTAGGTTGTGCCACCATACTTGGGGGATGGGGTTAGTTTACATAATGAGCATAGTATTAGTACCTTGCATCATAAAATACGGTCGTTTGTGTGCTGCCAATATGTTGTTAAAGGTTGAGAGTCTTTGAAGTAGGGGACACCAGACCCCTTGGATAGCAATATATTGTAATTGTATTGCAATGATATAGGTATTTATAGCACAGCTTTATTTCTCAACTGATGCTGCATATAGCAATGTTTCAAGGTATATCCTCTTGTCCCCCAGGTGGCAGTGTTGTATGATGTTAGATGCAGTTCCAACCCAGGCCCAGTCAGATAATGGAAGAGGCTTTTCTGAATATGGAAATCATTGATCTCCAGAAATGAAAGACAGTTTGGATATAAATATGAATCCTATATCTGCAAGTTGAGGTCTTTCAATCTGTTACTGTTCATCAAATATTTTGGCCACAAGATGGCAGCATTGTACTAGTTTTCTTGCAGAGTGAAAATGTCACTTCTCTTTATAGCAGCAATGCTCTTGCTTATGTAATAGGGTATGGAGAAATTGTGTTGCTTATTAGGATATCTCTAGTAAAGCACATCCCATGGGGGTCACCTTCTATTCAGGGCCTTGACTTAGGGGCTTCCACTCCCTTCTCAATGCCAGTTATATGTCTGGTTGTGTAAACCCCAGGCTGCTCCCCTGTTCTCTCTGGGGCCCCCTCCTTGCTGGACTGAGGTTGTGATGTGGTGTCTCACCTCTACTGCTTCCCGATTAGACAGGATGGGCTCTGGCTTCGGATGGCTGTAACGGGGTCTCCGCTCCAATATGAAGTCCAATGTGAAGTCACGCTCTGGTAACCTGATTGGGGGTAGATCAGGCAACAGCAAGCAGCCAGCAGGCAGCGTGGGTGCTAGGCCCAGGCCTCCATAGTATAGTAGCTATTACTGTAGCTAGCTTCCCTCGGCTGGGACCAAACTGTTCCTTAGGGTCTAAATAAGATCAGTCAGGTGCCCAATCCTTCAATATTTTGTTTTTTGCACTAATAAATGCACTATAAAGTTGCTGCAGCTTGGAGCTTTGCTATCATGCAACTGCTCTCTATCTTGGCAAGCCACGCCCACCAATGGTTTACATCTTGTGGTGAACCCTCTGTATTCACTCTGGTGAAGTCTTCTCTTGATTGTTGACTTTGACACACATACACCGACCTCCTGGAGAGTGTTCTTGATCTGGCCAACTGTTGTGAAGGGTGTTTTCTTCACCAGGGAAATAATTCTTCGGTCATCCACCACAGTTGTTTTCCGTGGTCTTCCGGGTCTTTTGGTGTTGCTGAGCTCACCGGTGCGTTCTTTCTTTTTAAGGATGTTCGAAACAGTTGACTTTGCCACACCTACTGTTTTTGCTATCTCTCTGATGGGTTTGTTTTGTTTTTTCAGCCTAATGATGGCTTGCTTCACTGATAGTGACAGCTCTTTGGATCTCATATTGAGAGTTAGCAACAAATGCAAATAGCACACTTGAAATGAACTCTGGACCTTTTATCTGCTCTTTGTAAATGGGATAATGAGGGAATAACAAACACCTGGCCAGGGAACAGCTGAGCAGCCAATTGTCCCATTACTTTTGGTCCCTTAAAAAGTGGGGCGCACATATACAAACTGTTGTAATTCCTACACCGTTCACCTGATTTGAATGTAAATACCCTCAAATTAAAGCTGAAAGTCTGCAGTTAAAGTACATCTTGTTAGTTTCATTTCAAATCCATTGTGCTGGTGTATAGAGCCAAAAAGATTAGAATTGTGTCGATGTCCCAATATTTATGGACCTGACTGTATATATATATTTGGCCTATGGTGGCTAAGGCGCCAATGAGGGACAGGCAGACTGGAACTAGGTAGCTCACAACTAGGAACCATACAGTAGGGTGGTCAGCACAACAGATCTGTACATGTTGACCTTGGTGAGATGCTTGTTCCAAACCCTTTTATATACCTTGCTGAATGCACCATTTGCCTTTGCCAGTCTGGCGTCAATTTCCTTGTCAACCTTTGTGTCCGAAGAGATGATGCAACCCCGGTAGGTAAACTGTTGGACTGTTTTCAGCTTCACCAATAGTAAAAAAGTAATCTTCTTGAGGTGCAAGCTGGTGGCGAACTTCAGTCTTCTTTAAACTGACTTCTACACTGAAGAGCTCAGCAGCCTCGGCGAAGCAAGATGTAATTTGCTGCAGAGCTGTTGCCGTATAGGAAACAAGAGCAGCATCATCGCAGAAGAGTAGCTCTCGAACAAGTCGTTACACTGTCTTGGTGTGGGCCTTTAGATGCCTTACCTTGAACAGACCTGTGCCATCTGTGCAGAATCTAAAGTAGAGTCCATCCTCAACATCAAGGTATGTTGTGGCTCTTTGCAGCATCATACTGAAGAATAGCGTGAATAGGGTGGGTGCAAGGACACAGCCCTGCTTTGCATCATTGCTTATTGGAAGAGATCAGATAGGTTGTGGTTATGCCTAACTTGGCCACACTGGTCTTCGTGTAGCTGGATGATCACACTGAGGAACTTAGGAGGACATCCTATACGTTCCAGGATTTGCCATAGACCGTTGAACGCTTTGCTAAGGTCGACAAACGTCACATAAAGTCCCTTGTTCTCTTCCCTCCATTTCTCTTGGAGCTGTCGGAGAACAAAAACCATGTCAGTAGTGCTCCTGTTGGCTCTAAAGCCACACTGACTCTTGGGGAGGAGTTATTCTGCTATAGTGGGCACCAGTCTGTTGAGGAGTACTCTTGCAAGGATTTTCCCTGTGACAGAGAGCAGAGTTATCCCCCAGTAATTGGAGAAGTCTGACTTTTCACCCTTCTTGTACAGGGTGATGATGATTGTGTCATGAAGGTCCTGTGGCAGTTTGCCTTGGCACCAACAGCAAACAAAGAGCTCATGGAGTTTAGAATGAAGTACTGGGCTCCCATGTTTCCAGATCTCAGTTGGGATCCTATCAACTCCTGCGGGCTGATTATTTTTTAGCAGCTCATTATCTTTTACAGTCCGGTTGAGAGTAGAGATTTCATCCAGTTTGGTTTTCATTGGTTGTTGTGGAATGCGATGGAGCGCTGAGACTGAAATTATGCTGTTGGCACAGAATAGAGTCTGAAAGTGGTCAGACCAACATTCACTGACATCTGCCAACAGAATGAGTTCTTTCCCCGAGGCTGGTCCTCCACTGGTTCTGAATTTCTCAAAGCTTTCGTCGGAAGTTGCTGCACACAAGACAGAAGGCTGCTTTCTTGTTAGGGCAAGACAGCTGAGCGAGATGCGCTTGATGGTTCTCCTGACTGTTTTCGTCAAACCAGTCTTTTTTTTCTTCTTTGTGGAGCAACCTAGGACCTTCAGAGGTCTGCAGGATGCTGGTTTTGAGATGTTCCCATAGAGCATCTGAGGAGGGATCCGTAATCTTTTAGTCTTGACTGGAGATTCGCAGGGAAGTCAGCCTTCACTTCAGCTGACTGGAGGATACCGATCTGTAACTTTTTCATTGGGGCTCCTTTCCTCTTTGGTTGAGGATTGAAGTGGAGTTGAAGTTTGCAGATGTCAGTGCTTGCACCAAGGATTCATCTAGGTTGTCTTCAGTCTTTCTTTCTGCTGGAAAGATGTATTGGTGATGGTGAGTTTTTGCTCAGTGCAAAACTCTAGCAGAAGACGCTCGTTGTAATTGTAGCTTCCAACACTGTGATTGCCAAGTATCCCTTTCCAAGCTTCTGAATCCTTGTCTACTCTGGCAGTGAAGTCGTGGAGGATGATGAACTTGTCTTCTGCAGGGACGTTTTGTATAAGATTCTGCAGGATGCCTGCTGTTATAACCCAGCTTTAATGCATAGAATAGGATAGATTTTGTACATTAGATCGTCAACACGCATACATTCCCTTTTTTGATCTGGTCAGATCTCACCAATGTGGGGCTGGTACCTAACTAATGGAACGGATTTTGTGGGAAGACTATTAACCATATCATCATTGTTTAACACACACTTTGGTTTACACTTGTTTAGTTGGCCAAGTTTGCAAAATAGGCCCCATATTCTTGTGGGGTATATAGGTCTGTTTTAATCAGTTGGTAACTCTGTTCATAGTCTATGCAGCAGACCAAACAGATAAATATACTGCTTGGATCATACATGTACATACAATGCTGGGATCCATATAAAAAGAGGATATTTATTTATATACGATTATGAGTGGTAAAATGTTTAGAAAAAAAAGTACACAATGTTTTTTTTATATATAATAAACAGCAGAAGAATTCAAATGGTCAACTTAAAGAGCATTTCCTTTTTACACGAAAAACTTTTCAAAAGTCAAATTCTTATGTATAGAGTTGTATCCTGCAACACAAACATTTAACAGATACATCTTCTGTCAGTTTAATTGTCATGCCTAGGGCCTGACTGGACTGTTTTTACGTTATGGGTTGGGCCTGTTTCTATTATTATGGTTATGTATTTCTTAGTGCTTATGGTTACAATGTGATTACACTGCTATATAGATATTCTGCAGGCTATTACATCGGCCAAATCACCAAGACCGTAGTCTCATAGATAATCCTTGTATACACACGTCAAGATTATAGCAAAATGTTATCATTAAGAGCCTGAGCTCATCAGATGTAAGGGGTTTGCCAGTATGCAGGGGGGCAGCCTATTATTTAGGGATGGGGCTTACTGTGATTGGCCAGCCGGTGTGCCAGAAAATTGTATAAAATGTGACAATTAATAAAAGGTATGACAGTTGTGTCTGTACTTATATAAACAACGTGTAAGTGTCAGGCTGTGACTTAATCCTAATTCTAAGGGATTATATGGTGTTCCTGAGAGCCTGGTCCGTGGAATCAAACTCCTGGGAGTGGTTCCTGTGTTTGGTCCATCTTCTGCTATCAAGAGGTGTACAAGGAACGCACAATTTTGCTGGATAGGTTTGAACCAGGTTCTTACCAAGTCCAATTGAAGTAGCAGATTGTGACATTAATAAACTGGGTCTCATATTGAGTTAGGAGAGGGTTAGGCTAATTCTTACCAGGATAACAAAAATGATTAACATGCTTTAGATGTTTCCTTTCTTGTGCAAAACATTACCATATGCACGTTTCTTTAAGTAATATCTATACTTTTCACAAGTAAGTAAGGCCTTCTAACTGGTATGTTTTCAGGTTGAATTTATTTTGCCATCTTATGAACTAAAAACTCATTTGTCATTATAGTTTCTTGTGGATGTATGCTCTATGAGACTAGCATCAAATAAAGATTGTCCTGTCCAAAGTCGAGCTGCAAACAAATGTCGACAAGGCAAGGAAGTCGTAGCATAAATGGTGCAGCTGCAGAATGTCATCTCTTTGTTAACTGTGAAAGGACCGATGCCCCCATCCAAGCAAAATCCATTAGCTGTCTCTTTAAGGTCATAGATACCGTGCTTAGCAAGAATCAGTTCTTCCTCTATCTGGCTGGCAGACTCAGCTGAACATGCTGATCTGTAAAGCATTATAATGTTGTCCAAGTTTACCTCGCTTACTTCATTTTTTAATTTCTGTAAATCTAGAAGTCCTCGCACACAAACTGATAATGAAAGTGGCGGATTCAATATAGAATGCAGCTTCTGAATGTGAAAATTCATATGGTTCATAAAGCAATATTCAAGATTTTTCTCAAATGCCCAACACTCAACCCACATGCTCTTGTTTTTATGCCATTTCTCCAGAAAGTACTGCAGAAAGTTCACAGGACACACACTTTCCAAGTCACTCAAAATGTCCATATATGACTTGGCAGAGTCAGAGTATGCCAAATTATAAAGCAGACTCTTAATCTTTTCCAGCTTTGGGATTTCTAGCAGCTTTGCTTTAGTGTTTAGGTCCTCTAGCACCTGAGTTCGACAAACCTGTATTTTGCAAGAAGGCAAAACTTCGTCAAGAGAATCAACATCAGTGATGCTAGCTCCTGTTGTTAGGTACTTTACTTTGAGCTGGATAGAGGGAACACTCTGAACCAAAGAAGTCACTATGAAGACTACAAGGCCTGGATTATCCATCCTGGATATACAGTAGGCACACTCTCTACCATTTCCATTGGCATCCTGACACAGCACAGTATAGAGCTCAAACTCTTCATTTACAGTGATCACTTTGTCCAAGTACAGAACCCTAGGAAAATACTCTACCATATTCCCCATATGGAAGGTAGAAATGAAAATGCTATTAAGAACCGCAGCATCCTCTTGAAACTGGAATTTTACTTTGGCAAGAGAATCATCTTTGAAAAGTAAGTTTAATTCCTTTAGTAGGTCACACATTCCCGGATCCTTGGCTTCGATGTAGTCTTCTAGACTCCATATAATATCAGGTGACAGGAAACGCTTTGAGACGTAATTTGTTATATGGATTGGCAATCCCATGCTAGCCTCCAACCGGTGCCGTTTGGAATAATGAGAGAACTCCAGTTCAGACAATTTATGGTTGTGCACAAGTTTTGCTTCAATGACCACCAGACGATCCCTTTTTGGCCCTAATTCCAAGATAATGGAAGCGGGGCAATCTATTTTTTCTGGACTATGGATGAAGTAAAAAGGAAAGACAGAGTATTAATAAAGGAAGGCAAACATTTATCATCACTGGAAACTAAATCAAGATTATTTTATAGGGAACATTAAATGAAATTAGAAATATAATACTATATAAAATTGAATCATAGAAATAGGGCAACTGAAAATTGAACATAAAACATTTTGATTAAAATTAGTTGCATGTCTGAACAGAACATTCAATAAGTGAAAGCTGCCACTTTGATGTTTGCTAGAGCTTTATCACATATATAGTGGTCGTAATTTTGATTTGTCGGTCAAGCTATGTTAAAAGTTATGGGCTTGCGCATGTGCAATGAACACCGAAGGCACGAGGCCTGTAAAGTAGAGGAGGGGAAGAGACTTGCAATTACCGCCAAAGGTGCTCATCGCGCAGCCCGCATCTTAGATGGGGGGGGAGGAGCTCCAATGAGCACCGACAGCTTTTGGCACTCATCGCGATGCTTGCAAAAGAGCCTCCAAATGGATTCGGAGTTACGGGTCTTGAAAAAAAAGCCTGTAACCCGGAAGCCGTTGGGAGACCAAGAAGAGACGCCAATTGAATTCCAAATTAGCTACCAACCTCACTTATGGGCTCCCTGCCTCCTCTTGAGGCAGGGAGACCATAAGTGAGGTTGAAAAATAATTTGGTATTCAATTGGCGTCCTCCCAACGGCTGCAGAGTTACAGACTTAAAAAAAAAATGGTGCAGAAGAAAAGCAATTAAGATGCTTGGATGCATTGGAAGAGGATTTGAAACCAGAAAATCTGGTACTAATGCCACAATAGAAATGTTAAAAAGTAGGCACTAAAGAAAAGAAAAAAAAGAATTGGGAACCACAGGCTTAGAGGACAGAATGGTAATATCATAGAAACCTTAAAATATAGCATATTATTTAATAAAGTTCAGGAGGGAAATAGCTTCCAGAAAGAGAGGAATACAAGAACAAGAGGTCATGATTTGAAAAAGAAATGTGGAAAATGTAGGGGGAGGGTGGGAGAAAGTACTACTTTACAAATTGAGCAGCTAGGTGGAACAGGCTTCCACTAGAAGTGGCAGGGTCAGGAACAGTTAAAAACAACCACTATAGGAACTGTTTTTCATACTCCCCATATAGGCAGCCTGACAAAGAATGAGAACAGAGAAAATATTTTAAAAAGTAATGTAATTTATTTTATATTACATATTTGCAGCTCTGGTCAAGCAGTAGATGACCTCCTTTGCCAGTGAGGAGGTTGCTATGTATGGGTGTGTATGCATGGCTGTGCATATCTACTTCTACACTCACAGAGCCTGCAGGAACAGTGTACAAGAACACAAACTTTTATAACTTAAACAGAAGGCTCCTAGTGTGACTCAGCAGCAAAAGTGGTACTTTAATAAATGTAAGCATGTCTGAAATAAACATAAAGGACGTTCTGTGTCTGAACTAAGTCAAGCTTTTAAGTAGATAGAATAGGCATGTGTGCATTGTAGTTCATATCTGCAGACAGACAATCTCAGTTTCTTCTATACCATACAACAGTCAACTCGTATGGCTGACAAGATTACCTGATGTCGCCGCTACATCCCAGATTCACAGTACTGTATTTTAGAGACTGAATTAGGTCTGGGCTCATATCATCATCAGTTAGTGGCACTGACTGCCGAATTACAAAATGTGTCTTTTGTTCTTCACACCAATTGTTCAGAAAAGAGTTAAAGTCTTCCCAGCTGGAGAACTCCATACATTCCAGTCCATTTGTCTTCTCTTCTTTGCAGATCTGAAAATTAACATAAGTTACATTAATATAAATAACAGCAGCTAACTGATGCAGCATCTCGGACAGTCATTGATAAACAGAACTTAGTATAAGCAAATACTACAATAGTCACTTTAGTTACTATCCAAACCTCTCCTCAGGGCTCCCCAGATAGGTTGGGATTTCAATTTAACAGTGTGTGAACGAACACAAGTGAAGAAATTAGAGGCTCCATTGCCTTTTGCCTCACCTGTGTTCACACACTGTTACATATACATCCCGACCTGTCTGAGGTGCCATGAGGAGAGGTTTGGGAACCACTGGGATATTCATACCATTGATTCTCAGTTCCTCTCCCCCACTGTAAAATTTGGACCAGGAACAAAGCATATTCAAAAGTGGGCAAATTATTGTGCCAGCTATTCTGGTAGCCCATTTCAAAAATAAAACTTAATGGGCAGAGTTGAAAATGACTGGCAGATTTTGCTCCATACTCACTGCAATACACCCTCATTTTGTGGCACAGTGGATGTTCCAAAAGGTTGTTAAATGAATATTTGTTTTCCTTTTTTTTTTTTTACAAATGCATTTTCCAGACATTGAAATTTGCATTTTTTTACCTGTCAATCAGCCTTGCTGACTCACCCACAAAGCAAAGTCATATCTGCTTTAAAGGATACTAGAAGTTACCTTCTACTGGGCATGTACAGAGAAGAGAAAATGTGTCACAAGCTATGTGCTTATCTGTATGGAAGAGTAAAAAAATCTCCTTCCACTTCAAAATAGACAATGAAAAATGAGATGGAAAATGTTTTAGGGGATGTCCTAACATGGGCACCCTTAAGCATGTTCTATGGGAGTGTCCCAAGATTGCCCATATTTGGCTGAAATCTTATGAAATCTTAGGGAAACTATGGGGATGCCAGATTCCCCAAAAACCGATGGAGGCCCTATTAGGTCTGTCCATAGAAGGCCTTAGTAAACAGGCTCAACTCCTATAACATCAAATATTTTTAGCAACTCGAATTACGATAGCTAAGGCCTGGAAATCAGAGGTACCTACATATAGCGTAGTTCTAAACAGACTTAAATTCATATATGACATGAGCGTTATCTCGGCTGAATTGGATCGGTCATACAAGAAATGGGCCTCATGTTGGGACCCATGGATCCTCAAGATTGGGTGGTAAATATGCAGGGACATAATAATAAAATTTAGGCTGATCTTATGGGGAACAACACATTCTACCTCTCCTTAGCACCTTCTCTTCCTCTCCTCCCTTTGTTTTTCTTTTCTATGTTCTCTTCTTCCCCTCTTCAGACGGATCTCTATAAGATTATAGATATACTGGATCTTGCTCTAATACGTAAGTAGTTTGAATAAAGGAAAAAAATAAATAAATAAATAAAAAACTGCAATAATTAAAGTTAAAATGTTATTTACTTGTATACATCTTACTTTTGGTAAAGAACAGTACCTATCTTATGGATGTGTTATTGATGAACGATCTGTGTTAATATAATAACCTGTTATTCGCAATAAAAATTATTTGGAAAAAAAAGAGAAGACAAGAAATGTTTTAAAAGGTCACAAACTTTTATTTATGTATAGTTTAGCGTTATTTGACAGTTTATTGATATTCTGTGGGAATTAGTAACCATTGTTTTGTACAATGCAATGTTGTTACATATTGTATGTGTCCTTGATGACCTGCTATCCTATATTGTATTGTTGCAACCTTGTCTTTAATAAAAAAAAGATTTGGAAAAAAAAAAAATAGACAATGAAAAATGCAGAATGTGTCCCTTTAGAGGCAAAGCCATCAAAAGATACAAAATAACAAAACAAAAAAAATAGAGAGGTTTCACGCAAAAACAGTATCTGCTGGTGATGTGAAGATTTTACCTGAAAATCGATTTAAAACATGTGAAGTTTTTCCCCAACTACAGCAGCCCTTTAAGTTGGATTTCTTGCAAATAATTACAAATTATGCCCAGAGATTCTGGATATATTCTCAGTCTTGTTTTACAAGACTCACAGGACCAGGAGGTTATTAAAGGCTGACTAAGAGGCACAATTGACTATCAATTCCGTTAGGAGAATGCAATTTTAATAACATTAAACTTTTTTAAATACTTGTTATTTCTTATAGTTTAAACTTTAACTACATTTGGAACTTTCCCTTGGTTACTTTATGTTTTTGGTGCTACTGAACGCAGTCTTCATTTAATAGTTTCTTTTATTTTTACTTTTAGGCTATGTTTCATGTAGTGTACGAGTACAGCTGCAAACAGCATTAATAAAATATAAAAAGGAAAAACGGGCAAAGACAATGAAAAATAGATAAATGATTATGTCAAGTCTGAAAGTAATTGTTTCATTGTCTTATCCTTTTTGGTTGATTATGACAACAGAAAATAACATATAGGCAAACTACCAGATATGGACCATGGACCATCAGCTGACCATTCATGTCTTAAAAAAGGCACAGATGCTTATCTCACCATCTAATACTTCTGAAAACAATATAGATTTATGTCGCTCCACTGCCCAATACCACCGTTTCATTGAGAATTTAGTGAGCTAGTGTTCAGAGGTAGCGTAGCAGTAGATTTAGGAAGCCAGATAATTGTATCCCATAAGAAAAGTTTCTATTGACACCCAAATTGGTTTGTGATCTAATGAATGGGCTTGATGCATAAAAGATATCTGGGTAGCCCTGTGATAAGAGTTTAAAGTTGGGGCTGGATAATCCTCCTTTAGACCTGTGTCTGTACATAGTAGATCTAGCGATTCTGGAAGATATATTTTGCCAGGAAAATTTGAATAGGAGTGTTCGGAATTTGTCCAGGATACATTTAGATAATTATTTGAATGCTTTTTTTGAAGAAACTTAAAAAAACAAAAAGGGTTTCATGAAGAAATATCATTGTCTAAAATTAAACTTAAATACAAGTGATAAAATCCTTAGCATTCAGAATTCGCTGTTCTTTTTTGCTTCAGAAAAAAATATTTTGGCTATCACGCCATCTAAAAGAAAATACTACAATTATGGCACTTCAGTGGTCATTTCAATATGCAGATAATAAATTAAAATGTACCTGTACAGAAATCCCTGGAGATGTAGGTTGCCCAGGAACAGGCTCAGGAAGGGGCTCCAGGAGAGTAATTATAGCTGGGGGGCTTTTTAACTCCAGCTTGTAGTTCAAAACTACATGAAGACAATCTTTCAATGATGGAGAACTCTTGATTTCTGAGGCTAGTGTATAATGCAGTGATGTAGCATAGGTATAAATAGTTTTCTCAGCTTGAAGTATTTTGTTGTCCGTTATACACCACAATTTTCTCCTTGGATGCCATGTTTCAAAGTAGTACTGGAAAATCTCTGCAGGGCATATAGCCTTGAACTCATTCAGGTAACGATTGTAGACCTTTAGTGAGCATGTATGGAGAAGTATGTGCAAAACAGTCTTAATCTGGGCTTGTGAGGCAAGTGGAAGATTAGAAGATTTTTCCTCCAATACCAGCTCAAGTAACAAAAAGCTATACCTTATTGTTATCTCTGGCAAAAGTGTCCCGATATCTAAGTAATCCCCTATTGCTGGATGTATTGTTATGGTTTTAATGTGAGCTTTCATTTTTGGTATACTTTGTAAGATAGAAACAATGAGAAACCTTAATGTATCCGGGTTATTTGTTTTTGAAATACAGGCCGCACACATTTTCCAACCTGAGACATCAACTTCACAAGAGACACTGTATAAACTAAAGCCAGGGCAAATATCACTTAGGAAGTCTACATAAAGATGTTTAGGAAAGGTTTGAGCAAGGTCTTGCATAGCTGGTGACATTACGAAAATAGTATTCACAGAGAGAATGTCTTGTACAAACACCAGTTTAATTCTGGCCAGTGGGTTAGAGATGAAAAACGTGTCAAGCTCTGATAGGACCTGAGTTTGATCTTTTTGAGAACTAGAAGCGATCCGTAAAAGTCTGGCCACATCACTGCGATCCAAGAACTTCCGCGAAACGTTGTTAACAATTTTTGCAATTGAAATTGAATCCCTTAACCCGCCGTTTCTTTTATCTGGTGGGAGTGCCATGTTTGAATCATGTACTTAAGATGAAGAGCTTCTTAGTAGACGTTCTTCAAAATGCACAGTACTTAATGTATAAAAGCAAGTATTTCTAGAGGGAAAAAAATGCAAAAGATTAATTGTTTTATCATTACTTAGTATAAACAGTTTCTATAATTCTACAAAGTATAAACTGTGAATAACTAGAAAATATTAATGAGTGAGATACACCGTGACAGGACAACATTAATGATTTTTTAAGTTTTGATGAAATCAAAACAAACAAACAATGAATGAATGTATAAGATTTGTATTAGTTATGTTTATACCAATATGAAAAAGTGTAAAGATGCCCTATCAAAACACAAATGCATAATAAAAAAAAAAACACACACACACACACACACAACAACAACACAGGTCCAACTTCAGCAAAAAGATAAAATAATTTATGACTCCCAGGAGTTTAGCTTGAAAAAGCTGGTCTAATGTCGTCTACACTCATGGCCAACGATCTACAGAAAAACAGAACAAGAACATGGCGGATCACATACTAACTTTTCCTTACACAAACTATTTATATGGCCCCTCATGCAGTGCTGTTTACTCACTTATACTGGCAAATTAGGCTGACACTTAGAAGCCAGGCAAACATTTTTTAGAAGCCATTAAAAGTTTAAGAACCGTGGCTCTGTGGTTTCTGGGATTAGTCATACCCTGTGTTACAATTTCAACTCTCTACTAACTCCCCACAACTATTATCAATCTATGATTTTCTACGGTCTAAACAAAATCATGCTACAATTGCTGGACTACTTTATTATTATTGCATTGACAGCTATACTGTGTAGTTAGTTGTATATCAGACAAGAAAACCTCAAATAGACATATGCACTATACAAAGTGTAAATGTCTTCAAAAGGCCACTATAGTCCAAAAACTTTTAAAATGACAACATTTTTGTATGAGGAATAATTGATCTATAGTGTACATTTCACTAAATATAGACAGTGTGGGATTGTTTATTCCTCCTGTGTTCTGATATATTGTTTTTTCTTACAATTTTTATTGAGAAAACAACAGGAGATTAAAGCAATTACACAGATATGATGTAGAAAGACAAATTATTACAGATTGGGTGCAGTACAAAGTGTAATAGTTACATTGCCTTGCAAAAATATTCAACCCCCTTGGCATTTTACCTATTTTGTTACATTACAGCCTTAAATTCAATGTCTTGTTAATCTGAATTGTTTGTGATGGATCAGAACACAATAGTGTAAGTTGGTGAAGTGAAATGAGAAATATATATACATAAAACTATTTTTTAGAAATAGTAAACAGAAAATTGGCATGTGCGTATGTATTCACCCCCTTTGTTAATAAGCTCTGGTACAACCAATTACCTTCAGAAGTTACATAATTAGTGAAATGATGTCCACCTGTGTGCAATCTAAGTGTCACATGATCTGTCATTACATATACACACCTTTTTTGAAAGGCCCCAGAGGCTGCAACACCTAAGCAAGAGGCACCACTAACCAAACACTGCCATGAAGACCAAGTAACTCTCCAAGTGAGGGACAATGTTGTTGAGAAGTACAAGTAAAAAAAAAAATATCCAAATCTTTGATAATCCCCAGGAGCACCATCAAATCAATCATAACCAAATGGAAAGAACATGGCACAACAGCAAACCTGCCAAGAGACGGCCGCCCACCAAAATGTACGGACCGGGCAAGGAGGGCATTAATCAGAGAGGCAGCACAGAGACCTAAGGTAACCCTGGAGGAAAGACCCCAGGCGCAAACCCCACACATCACATCACAAACTGGTCAGAGTGGAAAGATGGATGGTGCTAAATACAGAGATAAAGAAAGAAGAAAAAGAAAGAAAGAAAGAGAAAGAAAGAAAGAAAGAGAAACAAAGAAAGAGAAAGAAAGAAAATGAAAGAGAAAGAAAGAAAGAGAGAGAGACTAAACCAAAGGAGAAGCAATGACCCTTAGTTGCTACAGAGACCACAAAGTGGTGTAGTGTAATCACAAATCATAGTTGTCAAACTGCAAATCGTCGTCACGCTTTGCGAGGGACGCTTCGTGAGCGTCCACATTTGCAGAGGCTCCAACATCGGCTCCAATGAGCTGAAGGGGCCGCATTTGCGGAGGTGGAGGCTCTATGCCGCCTCACTCCTGGCACAAATAAACCACAGAAAAGCGCGATTGCAAAAAAAAAAAACGCTGCGGGGTCACAAAAATACGAACTTAACGGACAAACCACGAACATCACACACAGCACGGGTGGACAGCCAGGACTTCTAGGGGTGAGGTTGCTCGCAAATGAAAGTCGATTTTATGTAGTTTCGCCATTTGAAAATCGGCTAAGCGGAAAAAAAAAATGGCGGCGGAAAAAATGAAAACAAGGCTCAACGACCCCAAAGAGCAGAAAACACTGACAAGGATGTACTACTTTTAAATACGAGACACGGAACTTAGAAAAAAAAATGTGAGGTCGCAAATACACGAAGTTAATGGCCGAAATGCGTACATTTAAAATCAACACAAAACAATACAAAAAACACAGAGCATGGGGGGACAGCCATGATATCTGCCAGTAAGGTTGCACGCTAATTACAGTCAAATTTAACAAGTTTATAAAATTGAAAAATCGCCTAAGGGAGGGAAAAAATGGCGGACGAAAACAATGAAAACGAGGCTACACGACCCCGAAATGCGCAAAACACCGCCAGGCACCTACGAATTTTGCCAGGGATGTACGAGGTACAAAAATACACACTTAGGAAGCACGGAAAATGCTTGCGACCCCCGTAGCACAGACAAACTACGCCATTTTACAACACTAACACATTCCGAATCTAAAATGGCGATTTACACAAATAAAGGAACGGTTTGCCCTCACGCATGCAGCATATTACTAATGCACAGCTGGGACATTGATGACACGTTTTTTCCTCAGAGCAGCAACAGGCCAACTGTACATTGTATGCCGCAGGAAAATAAAAATAGATACTTAGCTCTTCAGGCTATTCATTGCTGCATATATCAATTACAAATAGGTAAAGTATATGAATTTATTAAGTAAATAATTAATGAATAATTATACAAAAAAAAATTGACATATATCTGTCTTTGTCATGAGAGCCGAAGGCGCTCATAGGACCATAAGTAAACAAGAGGAGCGGCTCGCTATGAGCGCCAAAGGCGCTCATTGCGAGCCAAGCGATGAATGCCGAAAGCACTCAGCGCGAGGCTCGCAATAAATGCTGAAGGTCCTCAGAGTAGAAAAAGCTTTACATTGTGTGTCAAACCGCATTGCCATGGCTTAAAATGTTTTGCCCTGTCAAGGAACCTGTTATTTTAAAGTAAATAGAGAAGCTGTAAGCTTATGGATGCCTGAACTGTACCTAATTGTGCTCCCCTTTTTTGATAACACAAATAATAAATCAATAAAAAATGCACACAACAAGGGTCCATGAGTTTATACCTCCTCTTAACTGGTAAGATAAAAGAAGGTCAAACACGTTGTTTGCTGTCTGTCTGCTGTTTTAATGTTAATTTTCTTTAATTAATGTATCCTGTCTTCCATGGGGGGAAAAAACTGTTGTATAAAGCATGCTCTTTAAAATATATGACTAAACTCTGTAGTAATCGAAAGCTTTAACAGAAACCACCAATACCACCTAAGCTACATCCTCACAAACCTGGCTGGACCTTGTGGACTTTCTCACCACCACTGAGTTCCAGGTGCAAAACTGCAAGTGGCTGACAGATGGCGCTGTTGCAAGTCTGTGTGAACTTAAGGTGGATAACTGCAGTTACTTTTATACCAATGATATAAAAGCAGAAAGAGTGTTATAGGTGTTCATAATGAGAGACCTTGGGGTGGGGGGGTTGGGTGGCCCTGGGGGTGTAGGAGATCATAATGGGGGGACTGTCGTGGTGGTTTGGGTGGCCCTGGGGGATCGGGGTGTAGGAAATCATAAAGGGGGTACGAGGGTGGGGGGATTAAGGGGCTGGTCTTTATGATCTCCTACACCCCCCTAGGCCACCCAAACCCCCCCCCCCTCCCTGCCCCCCCATTATGATCTCCTACACCAACAGGGCCAACCAAACCCCCACCACCCAGCTCCCCCATTATGATCTCCTAAACCCCCAGTGCCACCCAAACTCCTGCCCCCGGGTCCCCCATTTTGATCTGCTATAACACTCTTTATGTATCTACATTACTGCCCTGCAGAACCAATCAAGTACATGCTGCTCTCGACCACAGTTATATTTCCTGTCCTGCTGGATTTCTTCATGCATCAACACCTGAACAACCCTTCCCATATACCATATTCCACAGACCCTTCACCTAGCCCAAGCCTTGCACAAGTTCTTCTTGATGCACCTAGCCTCTAAGGCCCCCCACAGGTATCCATTGCTTCACAGTCTCCCTCAGGTATCTTACCTGCTATCTCATCAACCTCAAGTGGTTGCAATTGTTATTTATTTTAATACATTGTAAACTTATTGGGGGAGAGAATCCTATTATGGCACTAAATGTTAAGTTTCATGGATGTAGGTCTCTCATTACACTACTACATTGTAAGTTCATGTGCACAGAGCCTCCAATTATAGTATCAGATTGTAAGCTCTTTAGGACAAACTATCCCATTAAACAATTAGTAAGTCCCCCAGGTCCCCTACTATCCCATTAACTATTAGTAAGACTCCCAGGTCCCCATTATGATCTCCTATAACACTCTTTCTGCTTCTGTATCATTGTTATAAAGGTAACTGCAGTCATCCACCTTAAGTGCACACAGACTTGCAACAGTGCCATCATTCAGCCACTTGCAGTTTTGCACCTGGAGCTCAGTGGTGGTAAGACAGTCCACAAGTTCCAACTGGCTTTTTTTACGCCACAGATAACAATACTTGGGAAACAAGAGAGGCCAGGAAAAGAAGAAAAAATACCTGCAATCCTGAGTAAACTACACACGATTCCATTCTGGAATACATTTAGTTCATTTATATAGTCTACGTGTTATTTAGGGCACTGGTAGCACTTCCTAACTTAATCACACAAGTGTTATCATTATCAGAGCCTCAAAACCTTTCACGATACATGTGATATCCATCATTTGTCTTACTGACCAACTGCTTATTTTTTAGAAAAGATTGGTTGTTTTGTCTTCTGATTTTTTTGTAACAAAAATAAATAAATAAATTAAAAAGATACTGTTTGAGGTCCTTACTGCTAAGTACAAGATTTGTACTTAGATACACTTTAACATGAAACACCTATGTATGTACTTCCTGTTACCTCCTCTTACCCTCAAATAAAATAGATAAAAAAGCTTTAGAAATAAAAATAAAATAAAAAAGATAAGTGTTTAAAAGTAAAATTTAACTCAGTTAGTTGCTGCATGACAGAGCAAAAAACAACAAACGCTCATCCATCTGTAAAATGCACAACAGATTTAGCTAAAGATGCTTGAAACAATTTATGTTACTATAATAAAGACCTATGGAAGAAGAATTGGTATACACATATCTGTATGTCTTAGAGTATCAGAGTAAAGAGGTTCCCCCAACCTGAGGCATCCTAGGCTCGCTATATGATACTTTTAATCCACTTCAGAAACCCACAAAGATAAATACATAACTGAATGGAAGACAGATTTAGCTCAACAATGGGAACAGGATACATGGAAAATATCCTGGACTAATTTATCACAAGGATCTCTTCATTACAGTATTTTAGAAGAAGCCTTCGGAGAATCCCAATTGCTTTTGAGGTTGTTCTGTAGTAGGCTCCTTTATTGATATCTGGTGGTAATGCCTAAAAGTCCAATATATTTGGCAAAATATTATGCACCTTGCAATATTTAAAAGTACAGCATAAACTGAATATTGATGCCTGCCTCTTAGGAATATTTGCTCTAGCCTTCTCTACCTCACAAAATAAAATGCTTCAATTTGTAATATTGGCTACTAAAAGCCATATAGCTGGTAAATGGAAATCTGATACACTAAATTTACAAAAAAAAAAAAAAAAAAAATATTAATTGATACCCTAATAAAGGAAAGACTTATCCATCTCTTAGCAGATCATATCCCCATCATTTTAAAATCCTGGGAACCCTGATTGAGATCCCCTTATAGTATCTCTACGGAATGAATACAAATAATTATTATCAAATACCTTTGGAAGCTAAGGGTGGACTAGCAGAGGCCTGGGACCCGAGCATGACTTGTGGAGACTTCACTAGAAGGCACATTTTCTCGTTCAAACTTTTATATTAAGTGGAAGAACTGAAGATGGACGGCTGCTGTCAATTTATCCCCACCCCCATTTATAATGCTTATAAACAATTACTGCAAATTTAACACACCTTTCTTCACTATATTTAAAAAGGATAGAAAGACATAAAACCATCAAGAAGAAAAAAGACACAAACTAGCACCTATCAGAGACTTTTATTTTCTAACCAATGAAATGTAATGATAAAATGCTTGTGACTTTCATATTATATTAATGTAATGTAACATTTCTAAGAATTGAGCTTGTATAACATAATGTAGATATATATACCATGTTATGTCTCTACTCCCGCCTTTACCATGATTTACCATAGAGCTGGTGGAAGTCATATCCAACAAATTCACTATAATCAAAAAAAGAAATAGAAAACATAATATGTTAATCTACAAATACAACATGGATCCACCAGGATTGGTTTTGTGGAATTTGCGACACAATGACTCTGCAAGCTTTAAAGTAAAAGTGATCCAAGAAGGGTCTAGGTAAGAATGGACCGTATTCTTTCAACGGGATACATGGAAGTAGATTGTTTGATAAGAGCTACATTATGACAAAGATTTGTTTATATTCTGCATACAAGATCATGCCTCTGGGCAGCCAAGCAAGTACAGAAAGATGGTCACATAATGCTACTTGGAACAAACAATATAAATGTAAAGATTATTGAAGTTACCATTTCCACTGTGCACCATGAGAGAGATAATTGAAAGGCAAGGGACCTTTCCTGTTGACAACAAGTGCCGGCCATTGGTCATTACGTGGCGCAGCCGAGGGGTCAGTGAATTTCTAGGGTGAGGGATGTTAGTGTTACTGGGAAGAAATTCACGGACTCATCAGTGATGGGTGCTACTGCGCATGCACAGCGAACAGTCGATGAGTTTTTTGTTATTAGAGGCACTGTTGCGCTCATTGTATGGTCCGAGCTGATGTCCTTTTTGCGCTTATTGCAAGACTCTCCCCTGGCGCTCCTTGTGAGGTGCACGATGAAGGGCTTTATAGTTTATTGCGATACTGTGTTGTTTTTTTTTTTTTTTGTGTATATGTATTTTTTCATGATAATGAATTAATTAATTAATGGAATGATAAAATAATATACTTTACCTATTTGTAATTAATATATGCAGCAAGCAATGTGCTGAAGAGCTAACAATCTGTTTTGATGTTCCTGCAGCATACAATGTAGATTTGCAGTGATGTTGAGCGGAGGTGTAAGTATCAGCAATGTGTGCAGTGTAAAATTAGGCTGCGTGCGCGAGGGGAAGCAGTTTGTGTAGCTGTGTACTTCCGCATTCTGCAAGTTAGTGTTGTAAAATGGTGGCGATTGTGTATGTGGTACGCAGGTGTGGATTATTTAGCGTCCTTGTTAATGGTGTATGTTGTACCTCTTACAAGTTTTTGTAAAAGTTGTATGTGCTTGGCGGTGTATTGCGTCGTGTAGCCTCGTTATCGGTTTTTTCGGCTGCCATTTTTTCTCCCGCTTAGGGGATTTTCGAGTGTCTAAACTTTGTAAATTGGACTTAAATTGATGTGTAACCTCACTTCTAGACGTCCTGGGTGTCCCCCCTTGCTGTGGGTAAGGTTTTTTTTTTTTTTTTTTGTGTGTATTTTGTGTTTTTTTAATGTCTTCCGCTGTGTGCGGTTCGGCCGTTAAGGTCGTATTTTTGCGAGTTTGTATTTTTTTTCTTCTAATTCCTGAGGCTTGTATTTTTTTGTGTGAGTCCGTATTTAGGCATTGAGTGTTTTTTTCAAAGTCCCGCTTCTGTGGCTGTTTGTAACCGCATGTGAGGCGCCATCGAGCCTCCACCTCCGCAAATGCACCCCCTCGCTTTGCGAGGGGCCGCATTTGCGGCCTGCAATGAGCCGCCGACGTTGGAGCCTCTGTTATGGATCAGGATCTACAAGAAAATGCATTTTATGTTTGTCCTACTCATACATTTTCTCTTTTCAGCATTACGTAACCTTATTAACAATGTTGATTATTGGAGACTCTAAGATGGAGGATTTGCCACTTCCGCATACAAGATGTCGGCAGCACTACTTCCGGTCTGCTAAGGGTGACGATGACTACCACACCTTGGACACAAGAAGGAGAACGCCATCTTCCCTTTCTCTTAACCTTCTGACCAATGAGAGAAAGACTCATCCCACTGTGGAACAACACCTAGAGACTCCTTAATGCACTAACCCAATGCCTTGTTGAGATTCCGTAAAAGCGGACATCACAGAACCAATGAATTACCGAATAAACCTGTTGATTTGCTTAGTTGCAACATTTATCTGATTTTTAAATGTTATATATAGCGGCTGTTTCAATAAACAGTAGGCGAGAGAAAGCTTTATACCAGAACTCTGTGTTGGTGTATTATTTCTTGTCTCTGTGTGCACACATGGCCAACAGACGGATGATTTGGACAGGCACAGATATTATAAAATGGGGTTATTTTTATCCATCCAAAACACCTCCACCTTCCGCAAATGCGGCCAGACATTTCGTAGTTTCACAACTATTATATGTGATGGGCTCTTCACTCATGTCATTCTCTCAATCCACTTCTCCCATGGAAAGTCAGCACAAGATAAATCACACAAAGTGTCTGCATCAGAGCCTGAAGCTAATGAGAGGGACACAAGGGAAGCAGCTCTGTGGTGTGAGCTCAAGCCTCCACCCATAGTTTCTATGAAGCTATCTATGGATTCTACCAATGCAATGACATAACATGCACATAACCAATAGGTTAAGGACCTCTTGAGCTATCTAAAGGTTAGGTGGGGCTTGCTAATAAAAACATGGGATCTTTCCTGTGCAGCCAAAATGGGAAAGGACCCATTATTTCATCCTTCAGTACATTTGTCCCATTGCAGAGTGCACATCTAGTGGGTACTAATGCAAAATCTCTGGGAGTGGTTAAAGGACCTATACACAATGTGCTGAACCAACTGCTTCTATTATCTGCACAATGTTTCAATGTAATCCATGAGCACAGTCACAACCCCCAGCCTAGCTATACCAACTAACCAGCTCATTGTGCCGCCTCCTCCGGAAGACACACGTTAAAGCTGGTTGAGTCACGTATCACGCATGCGCAGCGTCTCATTGGCTTCAGACACCCGACGCTTTGACGCTTGTACTGCTTTTCTGAAGGGTGGATGAGACTGCTGGCAAGAGCAAGAAGCGCCTACGTGCCGCCCTGCTCAGAGACTGCTGGACCAATCAGCGGAGCGGCGCTGCGTGACGTAGTATTGAGGCGGAGTCTGGGATTTTTTTTATGTCAATGCAATATATACAGTGTAGTTATTGACAGTTTATACTTTAGAAACGTATTAAAGTAACACACAGATCATGTTATACATAATGACATGTAATACAAATACATTATATACATAGATGTTACTTCTTGTGTGATTATGGGGATGGTATCAGTGTCTATTTAATACAACATTGTGTGTTGGTGGTAAAGGTGTAAAGTGTTGTGTTCAGACTGATCAGATTGGATGTGATGTCTGACTGTGAGTCTGGGGCCTTTATATAGATGGGAACAAGTGCTATGAACAGCTGCTAATCATACACACAGGTGGGGTATACTGGGTGCCAGGCAACAGAATTGGAGGTTTGAGGCCTAATAATAATACATCCATTTCTAAGGCCTGAAGTGCTGCCCTTTACCATTCACACGTCCTGCAGGGATGTTAGTCCTGGAGAATAATGTATGATGATGATGTTTTTTTATAAATTAGTAGTGACTTACCCGTCAAAAAAGCCAGGCAATTATTATAGTTATTATTATAGTTCATTTATAATGCGCCAACATATTCCCTAGCGCTGTACATAAGTTAAGTTCAGACAAAGATAAATACAAATTACCATATAGCAAAGCAAGGAGGACCCTGTATTTGAGCTAGGAATCCAATGTCCATGGTGCATTCCCAAAGCACTTAGGATAGAAACTTGCAGACTTACAATCTAAGGTATAGTGAGTGGTAAAAGAGGGAGAGAGAGGTGATAAGCGTGTTAGGGTGGAAGGTGATACGCTTCTTTAAAGAGATGCGTTTTTTAAGTGAGTTTTTTAAATGTTTTGAGGCAAGAGGATAATCTGGTGGAGCGAGGCAAAGAGTTCCAGAGACTAGGGGCAGCACAAGAAATGTCCTGAAGGCGAGAGTGAGAGGAGGTGACAAGAGTTGTAGAAAGAAGAAGGTCATTAGCAGAACGAAGACGGCGGTTGGGGGGAGTATTTGGAGATAAGAGCAGAGATGTAAGGGGGACCGTTATTTTTGAGGGCTTTGTAAGTTAGGGTCATGATTTTAAATTTGATTCCTGAGTCTAAGGGAAGCCAGTGGAGTGATTGACAGAGAGGTGATGCCGACACTGAACGTTGTGTATGGAAGATGAGTCTAGCAGAGGCATTCATAATGGATTGAAATGGAGATAGTCGGGTGGTGGGTAGGCCAACAAGAAGCGAGTTGCAGTAGTCTAGTCGAGAGATGATGAGAGAGTGTATAAGGATTTTAGTTGTGTCTTCTGTAAGATAGTGATGAATTCTGGAGATGTTTTTTAGATGGAGAAGACCAGATTTAGTTAGTGATTGTATGTGAGGGATGAAAGACAGAGCGGGGTCCAGTAAAACTCCAAGACAACGGGCTTGGGAGGAGGGGGTGATGATGTCGAGGCAATGGTGTTTGCCACACAATGCAAGGCTATGCCCCCCACTGAGCACCTTTGGTGCTCAACGCGAGCACCGCGCTGAGCGCCTTTGGTGCTCATTGCCTAAGTCCCGGGGTTCTCGGTGATGAGCGCCTGCAGCTCAACTCCACCAGCACAATGAGCCCCTTCGGCGCTCATTGCCTAAGTCCCACAGATCGCCGGGAGGAGCGCCTGTGGAGCTCATCTCCAACAGCAGAATGAGCGCCTTTGGGGCTCATTGCCGGGCCACAACCGTGGCCCTCACTTTGCGAGGGCCGCAGTTGCGGTGCTCGCTGTGCAAACCCGCAATTTTAACATTGCGTTACCAACAACTTTTGGCAACCCGGTAATTATGACAACTATATATGTAATGTGTCAGATATACAAGCTCTCTCTATATATCTATATATTGATCTACAACTGCTTTATATTTAATTCAACTTTTATCAAGGCTATTGGATTCATTACTTTGAATGACTCAACCCCCAAATTAATCTAAGCACCTTCACTGATTGGATACAAATGTGTTTAATCTACTGGATCAAACTATCAGAAAATATATTATCACTTGTGTAAACCTCTGTTACTTAGTGATGAGTAATAATAACAACTGCCTCTTTTAAAGTTTGCATGATGTTTATGTACAAAATGCGTTCTCTCACCTGAAAAGATTTGACAAAACTATAATAAAAATGAGCTACTTGCCCGTCAACAATGACAGGAATAAAACTGTATGGTTAGCAATGCTGTTTTCCACACAATGCGAGTGTATGGACCCTCTGAGCACATTCTGAGCTGTAACTTTCCTGCTTTGCAATGATCACCTTCGGCACTCATCGCGAGCCCTGCGATTTTGTGCCTTCGGTGCTCATCGCGTGGCTCGCAATGAGCGCCTTTGGGGCTCATTGCAAGCCTTTCCCCCTGTGTACTTTATAGGTGTTGCGCTTGTGTTACTGTGTTGGGCTGTATTACTGCATTGAATTAAATGTTACTGCCTTGTGTTAATTGTTCGTGCTTCGGGTCCTTTCTAGTTATGTTTACGTCCTTCAGGCTAGTTTTACGTGCTTCTGCCTCGTTTTCGTCGTGTCGTGTTTTTTCAGTACCCAATTTTCCTCACTTAGGCGATTTTCGATCATCAATAAACAACAAATATGCCTCAAATTAACTTTCAACCTCACTCACAGGCTTCCTGGCGGCTCTCCCCCTGTGCTGTATGTGAGTGTGTAGGTTAATTTGAGGCATATATGTTTTGCAATTTCGTCATTCGTGCGGTAAAGTCGGAGTCTTGCAAGAACCTTACATTGCATGTACGGATTTTGGTCCTAAGTCGTACTGGTCGTAAGACCCGCGTGGCTCAACTGCTCGCATTGCAATGAGCACCTTTGGCGCTCATTGCAGCCTAAGTCCTGCGTGCCTCAACTGCTTGCCTCGCTTTGTGAGGCTCGCAGTGCAATGAGCGCCTTCGGTGCTCATTGCAGCCTATCTCTTGCATGACTCAACTGCTCGCCTCGCTCCACGAGGCTTGCAGTGCAATGAACGCCTTTGGCGCTCATAGAAGCCCAAGTCCTGTGTTCCTGGTTGACAGCTTGCCTCGCTTTGCGAGGCGAGCAGTTGCAGCCCTACAAGCCGCAACCAGGCTTGCAAATCGTGGCCAACATCGCAAACGTTACCCACACTGACAACTATATATTTTTCTGCTATTGGGCAATTGTTGTTATTTTTCCCAGAAATTAATGCAACAAACATATATATTCTTAAAAACAAATTAAGTAATAATGTAAAACTTAATAGACATGCCACACTAGTCAGACCCCAAGCCTATAATTTCAGATACTGCATTTTGTTACATTGACCGCTTTTTGGCACTACTGACCATATAGGTTTAACAAAGTATGCCAACCAACTACACTAAGATTGATGTAGCTTTTATTCCCTCTTGAACTTGTTTGAACCTGTTTAAAGCAGTATGCCCTATAGTCTACTTGAATGTCAGTTTTTGTTGGGAATAGAGGTGTTACATTTTCATATATACTCCTTTCTGGTATTATACAGATGCTAGTAAATTTTAGCCTATGGTACAAAATCCTACCGGTCCATAATCAGTTGGCCTGGCACCTCTTGAGATTGGATTATCCCCAAGGAAATGACCAACTCCTGAACTAGTGTCCACTTTTCACTTGTCCATATTCTCTTCTAATAGCTGGGTTTAATTCCAGCCGGTGTCTATTTGAAAATAAAAATAATATAGCTTCTCTTTTTTAATTATTATATACAACTATGCTGGGCATGGAGCTGCCTTTCTAGGGTATGAGTGTGTTTTGCTAGTTGGTATGTAAGGACCACTGCAGTTCAATAAATAGAAACATATTTGTTTGTCAAGTATTTTAAAAAGTAACAATATTATCAGCTGTGTAAACCATGTACATGTTTGGGAAAATCTCCTTATGACTTCAGGAATCCATTGTGTGCTTGTCACATCACACCCTGAGAGCTGGAGGATTGAGTGTGTGTTTATGGGTAGCAATAGAGGGAGGACTGAAGGAGGAGGGAACGTATAGAAGTCCAGAGCCTTTGTTTGTGGTTCTTTAAGATTTGACTCTGACATATAAAAGCTTGTACTCTATATTGAAAACCATTTAAATAGCCACTACTAAGACTGTATCATTATTTAAAATGGTCAATATTCATTTATTTAAGGGGTTTCCTAAAATATTTAAGGGGTTCATAGAACTACAAAATAAATAAATTGTTTTGAGAGTACCATTGCCAGGGCGGTTATATTATTACAAAGAAACTTGATAAGGAAGCCTTAAAAACGTAATGTAGTATAAAACATTGATCAGGAAGGCAAAAAAAATGGATGTACATACATTTTCATTTTTCTATTATAGTGATTATAAACCATGGTATTGGAGTGTCCCAGAGAGCGGGATAAGACAAAGAAATGTGCGATATGTAAAGGGTAATTATGAGGTTTGGACTGCATTAAGTTAAAGTGCGGATCAAACCATAATCGGATACCAGAAGCAAAAAGGGAAGAAAAAAGGAACGAAGTACAGAAGATGCTGCGAACTGGAATAAATGTAGGAGTCATCCAGCGATTGGTGCAGTCCCATCATTCTCATACCCAAGCCATATGGGAGCACACGGTTCTGCAGCGATTTCAGGAACTTGAAGGCCATATCCCAATGGGTTGCTTACCCACTTCCTTGGATTGACGAAGTAGTTGACAACTTAGGGAAAGCTCGGTTTTTGTCCACGTTGGATCTCATGAAAGGCTACCAGCAGGTCCCCCTAGTCAAGTCCGCCAAAGAGAAGACAGCATTTTGTACACCGGAGGGACTCTTTCACTATAACGTGATGCTGTTTAGGTTGCATGGTGCCCCGGCCACTTTCCAACGATTGATGGACAAAATTCTGCGACCCTACCGAGGCTATGCAGCAGCATACCTGGACGACATCATAATATATACCCCTGATTGGGATACTCACATGGATAGGCTCGAACATGTCCTTGAAACCCTTAGACGGGCTGGGCTGATGGTCAATCCGGCCAAGTGCAAACTTGGAAAAACAGAGTTAAAGTACCTAGGGAATGTAGTAGGTCGTGGATCGGTTCAACCATAATTGAATAATGGCGAAGCCATATGGGCTTGGCAGAAACCTCTACGGAAGAAGCAGATACAAGCCTTTTTGGGTCTGGTGGTGTACTACCGCAGATTCATCCCGGATTTGCCACCATTGCAGCTTCCCTAACCAACTTTACCAAGGCTAAACTCCTGGAGATGGTGACTGGATCCCAGAAGCCGATGCAGCGGTTGAAGCCCTTCGGTCAGCCCTATGCCATGAGCTGGTTTTAGTGGCACCGGACTTCGACCAACTTTTTTTGCTGCAGACTGACCCCTCTGAGGTGGGGTTAAGAGCCATGTTGTCTCAGGTGCTGGTTGTAGATGAGCACCCTGTGCTCTCTCTCAGCTAAAAAACTGCTGCCAAGGGAGTGGAAGTACTCCGTGGTGGAGGAGTTCCTGGTGGTCAAGTGCGCCGTGGATGCTCTGCGGTACTACCTCTTGGGGAGACGCTTCACCCTGGTGTCGGACCACACTCCCCTGCAGTGGATGCACCGGAACAAATGACCGGGTGATGAGGTGGTTCCTGTCCCTGCAGCCTTTCCGTTTCAACCTAATCCACAGAGGTGGGAATCTCCACGGCAACGCTGACACCCTCTCACAGATCCACTGCCTCTTGGCGGACGCTCACTCCCCTGTCCTTGAGCTGAAGGGGAGCGGGGATGTGTGGGAATGTCAGTAGGAGCCATGGATATCTCATAGAGGACAGTTATGTCAGCAACAGGCTGAACAGTTCGCTGTGTCCGGCACTCAGGGAGTTAAGGGAATTAACTGCACCTGGTCCAGCAGCTACATTATTTAAAGTCTAGGAAGCACCAGCCAGAGGGAGGGTGAGTTGTTTTTCAGAAGCTGTATATTGTGTGCTGAACTGCTGTCTCCTGGAGCTGCAAGTGCCAGGTCCTGCTGGAAACCAGAAAACCTGAGAGAGACAGAGTCTGAAGTGAACACAGTAAGTGTTGTAATTAATGAGGACCACAGTCCTAGGAAAACTGCCGTTGGAGCAAAACCAGCTCTGCTGGGTGCTGCACGGAAATCTTTGTTTCAAGTACCTCTTGGATACTGCTGCATTACAAAACTTAAGGGAGCTGTGCTGCATACTGAAGCTACCAGAGAGACGGACACTCCGTTTACCTTTAGGGTCAGAAGACCGTTACCTTTATGTTACCCCCAGGGAAAAGACTGTGATATATATAAGAATGAAGTCACTCTTATATATATCACAGTCCTGTGTACTCTTTAAAGGGACCGTGGGGGAAGTACACAGAGAGCAGGGAGGGCTGGAATCCTTGCCACAAGGTGGTGCTATTACAGGAAACTACTACATGCAGAGTTCCTAAGGAGATTGTGTTTCCACCAGAAGACAGTGCTGTGACTTACTTAAAGTCTTGTTTTTCGCCTGTAGAAGATAGGCTGCTCGGGACTAGTCAGGGAGTACCCGAATGTCAGTTAGTCCGTTTATGTAGATTTTACCTTTGTTTTTTAGCAGGGTTACTGCTTCATTTTATTTTTGGCACTTTAATAAACAGGTCTGCTGCACTATACAATACGTTCCATTGATTCTTTCAAGATACCACAATCCTACACGGCCATCCTTGTCACAATATATATATTATATGATTATTGTTAATTTATTAATTTTAAGGACATGACAAATAAAAAAGTTATATATTAATTCCAATTTACACGTTTATATTAAGAAAGTGGTGTTAAGCACCTGGAGTTAAAATAATTGATTAGTCATCAGTACCTGCTAACATCACACGTCTCACCAAAGAGAAGCCGTTCCAGTTATCAGGGGTGAGTGAATTAAATTCGTTTTACCAAATATAGCAGGCTAATTTTTAAGTTGATAATTTTGTATGACATGTGAATGATGTTATAAATATCCAAATAGCCCTTTGCAGAAAAAATGGTTCCCTACCTCTGGTTTATAACCTTAGATACAAGAAGTTGATATCAGACTAGCTTAAATCTCAGTTCTCATAATTTCTAATGTAGGCAAAAAAAGAGCAATAGACTGCTTGGGCCACAATGTTCTTATGTTAAACAGACCTGGAAACGCTCACACTTTCAAATGAAACCTCAGTCTACATTGCAAAATCCTCAGGGTTTGGCAGGCTGTGAATAAAATTATCCTTTCCTGTGTCCTGATTATTAGAGCTTCTCTGCAGGGAGTGCTGTAGGCCCACTATAGATCTATATCAATATTATTTAGAGGCCGGATGCATTGTAGGGGAAATCCTTTAAAAAGGACAACTATCTTTTAGCTCTCTGGCTTTAACGTTTACTCTTAACCTGCGTACACCAATAGGAGACTCAGAGTCAACATACTACACTACATTCTCCCACACATATCAATATAAATCCACACCCATGGCAAGGAAGATACTAATAATAAATACAAATAAATGCAGGGGTTTTATTACCACTTTTTCTATGCCCTGCTACCCTCTATGCCCTACCTACTTGTACCCTATGGAGGTTCATAAGCACTCAGTCTCAAACATTAACCCAACCTTAAACTCTCTAAACTAAACACGTAAAAAAAAGATCACCATAGCAGAGGGTTAATTTTGTGCCATGAGGGTTCATAAGGACCTCCATTGTTATAGATAGAGGTATATTATATACACCCCCTTGGATCACTGACATGTGGTGAATAGGCTTGTGTACGTCAATGAAGCTGTAAGCTATAACATGTAGGGTAAGGTCAGATCAGAAGGTGTCTACCACAAAGTAAAATATTGCAAGATGCATCAGTTTACAAAGACATTTAATTAACCATAAGCAGGATAGTTTTTGTTCTTGTACTGGAGAAGAGTAGGGAGTGAGTAGCACCAGATCAAATTAGGTGGTTGGACTAAAGTCTAGAGGACTCCAGGATGCAGACGTGTCTGAAGGGGAAAGGAACAATTCAGCATATGAACCAAGACCAACTGGGTGTGGTCTTTGAGAGGCAAGCACAGGAAGAAGCCTCATCCAAAGAGTTGTGTAAAATGCAGAGGAGTGTTGCTTCTTCATAAAGCACCGTTCATGTAGTGCTCATGTAGTTTACTGGGGGGAGTGCAGATAAAGCTCAATAAAACACCAGGTAAATAAAAGAATAAATGATATAACATTCATTGTCAGGATCCGTTTTCCTCCCAAACCAAATGTCCTTCAGGTCTGACATACTTCCAATACAAAGGACTACGTACTCTAATATATTTTTCCAATTCACTGTACATAGAAGGAGCAGTTCAATTCCTTATCCTGCAGTGATGACATGAGGCTTTTAAAAAAAAAAATTGCAGGCCTTTATTTCCCTATGTAAAATGCCATAATAAGCAGGCACTTTTCTGATTGGTCCAGGGACTTGGGTAGCAACTAGTAGGAAACTTGCTTAACTGAGATCCTTCTGATTATCGTTACCAGCAGTGGCGTAGGTAGCCTGGGGCGGGAGGGGCGCAGCACCCCAGACGGCAGTTCTCTGGGGGCGGGAAAAATACCCTCCCACCTGCCACCTCCTGCCCTTTTCCCACCCCGCCGGCTTCCTGCTCGCCCCTGTGCCTCTGAGGTGCCACGAGGGGAGAGGAGTAAACGAGGACATGGAGGTAAGATACAGGGCAGAGAGAAGGGGGAGAGGCAAGGGGGAGTGAGAGGGAGACAGAGAAGGGAGAGAGAAAGTGAAAAGGAGGGTTAAGGAGAGGGAGGGAGGGTGAAGGAGAGAATAAGGGAAAGAGAGAGAAGGAGAGAATAAGGGAAAGAGAGAGGGACAGAAAAGAAGGGACAGAAAGGGACAGAAAAGGAGGGAGAGAAAGGGACAGAAAAGGAGGGAGAGAAAGGGACAGAAAAGGAGGGAGAGAGAGGGTGAAGGAGAGGGAGGGAGAGAGAGGGTGAAGGAGAGGGAGGGAGGGTGAAGGAGAGGGAGGGAGAGTGAAGGAGAGGGAGGGAGAGTGAAGGAGAGGGAGGGAGAGTGAAGGAGAGGGAGGGAGAGTGAAGGAGAGAATAAGGGAAAGAGAGAGGGACAGAAAAGAAGGGAGAGAAAGGGACAGAAAAGGAGGGAGAGAAAGGGACAGAAAAGGAGGGAGAGAGAGGGACAGAAAAGGAGGGAGAGAGAGGGACAGAAAAGGAGGGAGAGAGAGGGACAGAAAAGGAGGGAGAGACAGGGACAGAAAAGGAGAGCGAGAGGGACAGAAAAGGAGGGAGAGGGAGGGTGAAGGGGAGGGAGGGAGGGTGAAGGAGAGGGAGGGAGAGTGAAGGAGAGGGAGGGAGAGTGAAGGAGAGAATAAGGGAAAGAGAGAGGGACAGAAAAGGAGGGAGAGACAGGGACAGAAAAGGAGAGAGAGAGGGACAGAAAAGGAGGGAGAGGGAGGGTGAAGGAGAGGGAGGGAGGGTGAAGGAGAGGGAGGGAGAGTGAAGGAGAGGGAGGGAGAGTGAAGGAGAGGGAGGGAGAGTGAAGGAGAGGGAGGGAGAGTGAAGGAGAGGGAGGGAGAGTGAAGGAGAGGGAGGGAGAGTGAAGGAGAGGGAGGGAGAGTGAAGGAGAGAATAAGGGAAAGAGAGAGGGACAGAAAAGAAGGGAAAAAAAGGGACAGAAAAGGAGGGAGAGAAAGGGACAGAAAGGAGGGAGAGAAAAGGAGGGAGAGAGAGGGTGAAGAAGAGGGAGGGAGGGTGAAGGAGAGGGAGGGAGAGTGAAGGAGAGGGAGGGAGAGTGAAGGAGAGGGAGGGAGAGTGAAGGAGAGGGAGGGAGAGTGAAGGAGAGAATAAGGGAAAGAGAGAGGGACAGAAAAGAAGGGAGAGAAAGGGACAGAAAAGGAGGGAGAGAGGGCGAAGGAGAGGGAGGGAGGGTGAAGGAGAGGGAGGGAGAGTGAAGGAGAGAATAAGGGAAAGAGAGAGGGACAGAAAAGAAGGGAGAGAAAGGGACAGAAAAGGAGGGAGAGAAAGGGACAGAAAAGGAGGGAGAGAGAGGGTGAAGGAGAGGGGGGAGGGTGAAGGAGAGGGAGGGAGAGTGAAGGAGAGGGAGGGAGAGTGAAAGAGAGGGAGGGAGAGTGAAAGAGAGGGAGGGAGAGTGAAGGAGAGGGAGGGAGAGTGAAGGAGAGAATAAGGGAAAGAGAGAGGGACAGAAAAGAAGGAAGAGAAAGGGACAGAGAAGGAGGGAGAGAAAGGGACAGAAAGGAGGGAGAGAAAGGGACAGAAAGGAGGGAGAGAAAGGGACAGAAAAGGAGGGAGAGAGAGGGTGAAGGAGAGGGAGGGAGGGTGAAGGAGACGGAGGGAGAGTGAAGGAGAGGGAGGGAGAGTGAAGGAGAGGGAGGGAGAGTGAAGGAGAGAGAGGGAGAGTGAAGGAGAGGGAGGGAGAGTGAAGGAGAGAATAAGGGAAAGAGAGAGGGACAGAAAAGAAGGGAGAGAAAGGGACAGAAAAGGAGGGAAAGAAAGGGACAGAAAAGGAGGGAGAGAGGGCGAAGGAGAGGGAGGGAGAGTGAAGGAGAGGGAGGGAGAGTGAAGGAGAGAATAAGGGAAAGAGAGAGGGACAGAAAAGAAGGGAGAGAAAGGGACAGAAAAGGAGGGAGAGAAAGGGACAGAAAAGGAGGGAGAGAGAGGGTGAAGGAGAGGGAGGGAGGGTGAAGGAGAGGGAGGGAGAGTGAAGGAGAGGGAGGGAGAGTGAAGGAGAGGGAGGGAGAGTGAAGGAGAGGGAGGGAGAGTGAAGGAGAGGGAGGGAGAGTGAAGGAGAGGGAGGGAGAGTGAAGGAGAGGGAGGGAGAGTGAAGGAGAGGGAGGAAGAGTGAAGGAGAGGGAGGGAGAGTGAAGGAGAGGGAGGGAGAGGGAGGGAGAGTGAAGGAGAGGGAGGGAGAGTGAAGGAGAGAATAAGGGAAAGAGAGAGGGACAGAAAAGAAGGGAGAGAAAGGGACAGAAAAGGAGGGAGAGAAAGGGACAGAAAAGGAGGGAGAGAAAGGGACAGAAAAGGAGGGAGAGACAGGGACAGAAAAGGAGGGAGAGAGAGGGACAGAAAAGGAGGGAGAGAGAGGGACAGAAAAGGAGGGAGAGAGATGGACAGAAAAGGAGGGAGAGACAGGGACAGAAAAGGAAAGAGAGGGACAGAGAGGGAGGGAGAGGGAGGGTGAAGGAGAGGGAGGGAGGGTGAAGGAGAGGGAGGGAGGGTGAAGGAGAGGGAGGGAGGGTGAAGGAGAGGGAGGGAGGGTGAAGGAGAGGGAGGGAGAGTGAAGGAGAGGGAGGGAGAGTGAAGGAGAGGGAGGGAGAGTGAAGGAGAGGGAGGGAGAGTGAAGGAGAGAATAAGGGAAAGAGAGAGGGACAGAAAAGAAGGGAGAGAAAGGGACAGAAAAGGAGGGAGAGAAAGGGACAGAAAAGGAGGGAGAGAAAGGGACAGAAAAGGAGGGAGAGAGAGGGTGAAGGAGAGGGAGAGAGAGGGTGAAGGAGAGGGAGAGAGAGGGTGAAGGAGAGGGAGGGAGAGTGAAGGAGAGGGAGGGAGAGTGAAGGAGAGGGAGGGAGAGTGAAGGAGAGGGAGGGAGAGTGAAGGAGAGGGAGGGAGAGTGGAGGAGAGGGAGGGAGAGTGGAGGAGAGGGAGGGAGAGTGAAGGAGAGGGAGGGAGAGTGAAGGAGAGGGAGGGAGAGTGAAGGAGAGAATAAGGGAAAGAGAGAGGGACAAAAAAGGAGGGAGAGAGAAGGACAGAAAAGGAGGGAGAGAGAGGGACAGAAAAGGAGGGAGAGAGAGAGGGCGAAGGAGAGGGAGGGCGAAGGAGAGGGAGGGCGAAGGAGAGGGAGGGCGAAGGAGAGGGAGGGCGAAGGAGAGGGAGGGCGAAGGAGAGGGAGAGCGAAGGAGAGGGAGAGCGAAGGAGAGGGAGAGCGAAGGAGAGGGAGAGCGAAGGAGAGGGAGAGCGAAGGAGAGGGAGAGCGAGGGAGAGCGCAGGAGAGGGAGAGCGAAGAGAGAGAGAGAGAAGAATGTAGGAGTGAGAGAGGGCAAAGAGAGAGATGGAGAGAAAGAGAGATGGAGAGATAGGGTGGGAGAGAGATAGGGTGGGAGAGAGATAGGGTGGGAGAGAGATAGGGTGGGAGAGAGATAGGGTGGGAGAGAGATAGGGTGGGAGAGAGATAGGGTGGGAGAGAGATAGGGTGGGAGAGAGATAGGGTGGGAGAGAGATAGGGTGGGAGAGAGATAGGGTGGGAGAGAGATAGGGTGGGAGAGAGATAGGGTGGGAGAGAGATAGGGTGGGAGAGAGATAGGGTGGGAGAGAGATAGGGTGGGAGAGAGATATGGGACAAGAAGAGAAGAGAGACAGAGAAAGAGGGTGGATAGAGAGAGATGGAGAAAGAGTGGGGAGGGAGAAAAAAGAGAGAGATAGAGAGGGGGAAAGAGAAGGAGAGAACGGATGGGGAAAGAGAGAGAGAAGGGTGGAGAATGAGAGTCAGAAGGGGATATATATATATATATATATATATATATATATATATATATATGTGTGTGTGTGTGTGTGTAAGTCCGCACGGGGGGGGGGGGGGCAGAGAATGAGGAAGAGAGAGAAGGAGAGCAAAAGTGGAAAGAGTCAAGGAGAGAGAGAGAGAGAAAGAGATGGGGATTGAGGGAGAGAAAGAGAAGAGAGAAATAAATGGGGAGAGAGA
>CM050169.1:175274670-175354670 GCA_027410445.1 Discoglossus pictus | reverse complement strand
TCGGGAGAAGGGTACAAAAGAATTTCCAAGGCATTAGATATACCATGGAACACAGTGAAGACAGTCATCATCAAGTGGAGAAAATATGGCACAACAGTGACATTACCAAGAACTGGAGCTCCCTCCAAAATTGTTGAGAAGACGAGAAGAAAACTGGTCTGGGGGGCTAGCAAGAGACCTACAGCAACATTAAAGAAGCTGCAGGAATATATGGCAAGTACTCTCCCGTATTCTACATATGTCTGGGCTATGGGGTAGAGTGGCAAGACGAAAGCCTTTTCTTACAAAGAAAAACATCCAAGCCAGGCTACATTTTGCAAAAACACATCTGAAGTCTCCCAAAAGCATGTGGGAAAAGGTGTTATGGTCTTATGAAACCAAGATTGAACTTTTTGGCCATAATTCCAAAAGATATGTTTGGCGCAAAAACAACACTGTACATGACCAAAAGAACACCATACCCACAGTGAAGCATGGTGGTGGCAGCATCATGCTTTGGGGCTGTTTTTCTTCAGCTGGAACTGGGGCCTTAGTTAAGATAGAGGGAATTATGAACAGTTCCAAATACCAGTCAATATTGGCACAAAACCTTCAGGCTTCTGCTAGAAAGCTGAACATGAAGAGCAACTTCATCTTTCAGCATGACAATGACCCAAAGCATATATCCAAATCAACAAAGGAATGGCTTCACCAGAAGATTAAAGTTTTGGAATGGCCCAGCCAGAACCCAGACCTGAATCCGACTGAAAATCTGTGGGGTGATCTGAAGAGGGCTGTGCACAGGAGATGCCCTCGCAATCTGACAGATTTGGAGTGTTTTTGCAAAGAAGAGTGGGCAAATCTTGCCAAGTCAAAATGTGCCATGCTGATAGACTCATACCCATAAAGACAGAGTGCTGTAATAAAATCAAAAGGTGCTTCAACAAAGTATTAGTTTAAGGGGGAGCAAACTTATGCAACCATATTATTTTATTTTTAGATTTTTTCTTCCCTCTACCTAAAAGATTTCAGTTTGTTTATCAATTGAGTTGTACATTTTATAGGTCACATTAAAGGTGGAAACAGTTCTGAAAGGATTTATCTTTGTCTCTTTTTTACAGCACAGAAACCTGACATTTTAACAGGGGTGTGTAGACTTTTTATATCCACTGTATCACATATATAGTTGTGAGCATGCGAGCTGTTGCTTACGCTTGCGGGCTTGCGCAGCAAGCCTGTGGCCCTCGCAAACAATATGTGACGCGTTACGACCCATTCCGAACACGCAAAAAACGGCCAAAACCGGCGCACATGAAAACATGACAAACACAATAAATAAACACAACAAATACATAAAAAGCTTACCTCCAGCAAGGAAGGGCATCCAGGACCTCGAAAAGTGAAGTTACACCTCCATTTAAGTAAAAAAAACGGAGTTGAAACAGCCGAAAATCACCTAAGCAAGAGAAAAAATGGCCGCCGAACAAAACGAAAACAATGCTACAGATGCAAAAATACTACAGTGACTCGCAAAACTGAAACAACGCTCCAGTGAACTTCACGAGGCACGTAACACACACTATGCAACACGTACCACACTGATATTAACCACCATTTTACAGAAAAATGACAACTACTACGCGTAAAATGGCGGCTGGAACGCAAACGGTACAATGGAATGCAAATAGCGCCTGAGGCACCTTAAAGTTTATAAATACTGCCTACTTTTCAGAAAATTCTACATTTTTCCTCAGGTGATGAACGGAGTGACAGGATAGTTAAATGCTGCTGTTACTTGAGAAGATAATTATTTCCTAATTTCCTACTTTACACTCTGCAAATTAAAACTGAGAGGTAAGCTATAAGATATTACATTTTCTTACAAAGAAAGCAAAAAAAAATAAATGCAAACTTGAACTATGAAAATGGGATTCATGTATAGTGACATGCACATTTATGTGTATAGGCCTTACAACAAACTAATGTTAACTCAAACTAATGAAAGAAGTATATTAAAATTACATTAATTTATAGCAACTCATAGCAACAAAAAAATATGCCACTAATACATATGCAACCTAAAGCTGAATCTTTCCCCTTTTTTCACTATTCAAACAGACTCTGCATCAACAGCGTCACTCAAGAATTTGCACCGTGGACGGTCAAAGAAAATCCCTTTTAAAGAACAGAAAGAAAGAAGAGGTAAGAAAGAAAAATACATTACATGCTGAAAAAGACCATGCTTTGCTAAATCAAAAAGAAGAAATATACAATTAATTATTTAACTTTCTTTTTCAAGCAGACACTACAAGAAGACTGGCGGATTAAGATTGGTAGGAGGGGACCCTCTGTCATTCGGACAAGAACAACACTTCTATTAAGGTATAGTATAACAAGAAAAAAAAAAAAAGAAAAAAAAAAAAAAAAAAAAAAAAAAAAAAAAAAAAAATATATATATATATATATATATATATATATATATATATATATATATATATATATATATATATATATATATATATATATATATATATATATATATATATATATATATATATACATATATACACACTGCTCAAAAAAATAAAGGGAACACTAAAATAACACATCCTAGATCTGAATGAATTAAATATTCTTATGAAATACTTTGTTCTATACATAATTGAATGTGCTGACAACAAAATCACACAAAAATAAAAAAAATGGAAATCACATTTTTCAACCCATGGAGGTCTGGATTTGGAGTCACCCCCATTATGAAAGTGGAAAAACACACTACAGGCTGATCCAACTTTGATGTAATGTCCTTAAAACAAGTCAACATGAGGCTCAGTAGTGTGTGTGTGGCCTCCACGTGCCTGTATGACCTCCCTACAACGCCTGGGCATGCTCCTGATGTGGTGGCGGATGGTCTCCTGAGGGATCTCCTCCAAGACCTGGACTAAAGCATCTGCCAACTCCTGGACAGTCTGTGGTGCAACGTGACGTTGGTGGATGGAGCGAGACATGATGTCCCAGATGTGCTCAATTGGATTCAAGTCTGGGGAACGGGCGGGCCAGTCCATAGCATCAATGCCTTTGTCTTGCAGGAACTGCTGATACACTCCAGCCACATGAGGTCTAGCATTGTCTTGCATTAGGAGGAACCCAGGGCCAACCACACTAGCATATTGTCTCACAAGGGGTCTGAGGATCTCATCTCGGTACCTATTGGCAGTCATGCTACCTCTGGCGAGCACATGGAGGGCTGTGTGGCCCCCCAAAGAAATGCCACCCCACACCATTACTGATCCACTGCCAAACCAGTCATGCGGGATGATGTTGCAGGCAGCAGAACGTTCTCCACAGTGTCTCCAGACCCTGTCACGTCTGTCACATGTGCTCAGTGTGAACCTGCTTTCATCTGTGAAGAGCACAGGGCGCCAGTGGCAAATTTGCCAATCTTGGTGTTCTCTGGCAAACGCCAAACATACTGCACAGTGTTGGGCTGTAAGTACAAACCCCACCGGTGGATGACGGGCCCTCATACCACCCTCATGGAGTCTGTTTCTGACCGTTTGAGCAGACACATGCACATTTGTGACCTGCTGGAGGTCATTTTGCAGGGCTCTGGCAGTGCTCTTCCTGTTCCTCCTTGCACAAAGGAGGAGGTAGCGGTCCTGATGCTGGGTCGTTGCCCTCATACGGCCTCCTCCACATCTCCTGATGTACTGGCCTGTCTCCTGGTAGCGCCTCCATGCTCTGGACACTACGCTGACAGACACAGCAAACCTTCTTGCCACAGCTCGCATTGATGTGCTATCCTGGATGAGCTGCACTACCTGAGCCATTTGTGTGGGTTGTAGACTCTGTCTCATGCTACCACTAGAGTGAAAGCACCACCAGCATCAAAAAGTGACCAAAACATCAGCCAGAAAGCATAGGAACTGAGAAGTGGTCTGTGGTCACCACCTGCAGAATCACTCCTTTATTGGGGGTGTCTTGCTAATTGCCCATAATTTTCACCTGTTGTCTATCCCATTTGCACAACAGCATGTGAAACTGATTGTCACTCAGTGTTGCTGCCTAAGTGGACAGTTTGATTTTACAGAAGCGTGATTGACTTGGAGTTACATTGTGTTGTTTAAGTGTTCCCTTTATTTTTTTGAGCAGTGTATATATATATATATATATATATATATATATATATATATATATATATATATATACACGTTTAATGGCCGCCAATATGAAAATTAAAAGTAAAAAAAGAAAAACAATACAAATTCAATGAAGACCAAAACAACACAGTTCAACAAACTTCACAAATACCTCTACAATTTACAAAGAAAGACAGTTTCACAGAAAAAAAAGGAGGTGGCCACAAACAGGATAGCATTCTAAACATTAGCAACATACATAAAACAAAAATATTCTTCCTCTTTAGTGTAGAATAACCTCCAACCATCACCCACAAGCCAAATGCAGCAACCAAAAAGTGGTTAACACAAAACATTATAATAATTATTAACATACCTTTTTACTGTCAAACAACATGGAATCCTCACAAAGAAGACTAATTAAGCAAATAAAGCATGCAAAATGTCGTGGACACAAAACAGGATTGTACAAAAAAAAAATCACACAAACAGATAGAAAAATAACTTAATATTCTTCTTTACTGTTTAACAACCTATAAGCCATACAAACAAGCCTAAATAAGCATACCAAAAGTGATGGACACAAAACAGGATAATGCTAAAAACATTGCGATCATATCTAAAATGGGAAAAACATTAAGAATTACAGTAAAAAAAAAAAAAAAAAAAAAAAAAAGGATAACTGTAATATACAAATACAATTAAAGTATTTTAAAGTGTTGCACTAAAAAACAGCATAGCAGAAAAATTCACCATAACAGATAGAGTAGACCAAAACAATTAAATATGCTATTCATTACAAATACATTCAAATCAAATAACATTTTGCTTTTTCTTTTACAACAGACACTGCGTGAAGAGCATCGCACAAAGACTTACAACAGCGGACCAAGAAATATTCTGCTTCAAATCACACTTCAAACAAGGTACAGTATACGAAGTAAAAAATAAATAAACACGTTTGCTCTGCATCCATGTCAACAGAAAAAAAAAAATCACCAACAACAATAAGCACCACTAATTAGCAGCTTTACCAAAATATTACTGACACATTTGTCATTTACCTGCTATTTGTCTTTTACGGACAACAACGTTTAACAGTTAACCCAAACTTCAATCTAGGCTAAAAAAAATAACCAACATAAAACAGCATAGTCAAAAAAATTGTGAAAACACAGACTAAATAACATTTTTCATTCTCAATTCCCAGCCCTAATGTACAATATTAAGCATAAAACCTAAGCACACACATAAAATAGAATACTAGAACAAATACTACTAACACCGAAAAAACAACAATACAAACCTTTTCACAGCCCCAACATATAAGCCTTTAAGTAAAATATAAAAATACTATTACAACTATCCCCTGCAGGACAAATTACAAAGACTAATTTTTGCCCTCTACTATGTCTATAAGCCAAAACTACAACAAAAGAAGCAATTAACAAACAAAATAAAAACTCAATTTAAATTAACTCTACACACCTACTACATCTACAACAAGCTATAATGTAATTACCTTGAGTGTGCTATGCATGTAAGGCAAAAATTACAACCTACGACAGAAAGTAAGAGCAAAAAAATAAAGCACACTCATTTAACAATAAAAAGAAGGTTCAGCTACATTGAACTACAATCACATAGAAACAAACTGTCGCAAATCAAATATTTAAAAAAAAAAACTTAACATCTCAAACTAAACTAATGATACATTATTTTATTTTACAGATTAACATGGCTGATAACGACACCAAACAAGAAAAGATAAGACGTCAAGTTAGAGAACGACAACAAAGATGGGCCAACCAGCAGACACCGGAGCAGAAGTAAATTCGACGAGAAAAAGAATGCAAAAGAATTGCAAGCAAAGGACTATCACCTGCAAAAATTAAAGATACACCAAAAAAAGCTACTAAAAAAGCAAAGCATTTAGAACCTGTTCCTGAAACATCACATAACATTTTACCTGAAAAAATAAAAAATATACCAAAAAAAGCCACCAAAAAAACAAAGCATTTAGAACCTGTTCCTGAAACATCACATGACATTTCACCTGATGAATTTGAAAATGAAACTGATATATGCTTTGCAAATTGTCCATTACTCAAGTCTTTAGCAGTAGAGGTTCATAATTGTGGGGACATGAATACTCAATGTCAGTTTTGTGAGGCTTATCATTTTAAACAGGAGAGACCCAGAGATGGCCAATTTATTAGTTGCTGTCAAAAAGGCAAGGTCAAACTTCCAGAAAGAAAACAATTCCCAATCTATTTATGACTGAACCTACTTTTCCAAACTACAAAAAATGTAAGACAAACATAAGATCCTACAATTGTGCCATATCCTTTGCATCTATGGGGGCAACATTAGCTGCAAATGTAACAGGACATGGTCCTTACTGTTTTAAAGTCCATGGCCAAATTTACCATCGGACTTCCCATTTACATCCAGAGGATTGAGAGCAAAGATTTGCTCAACTATATGTCCTAGATACAATGGAAGCTGTTGACCAACATATGCAGCTGCAAGAAAATAAAAAATGCTTACCCAGTGTTTTTATAGAGCTAGATAACATTATGGACAATACCCCTACACTAAAGCTTATAAAAAAATTGGCAGAAGTAGAAAATGAACAACAACTTCATGCAGAAAGACATCAATTACCAATCCCAAAGGTCAATATGGTGGTTAAAAGAGATAGACATACTGATAAACGCCATTATAACTTGCCAACATCAAATGAGGTTGCAATGGTGTTACAAAATGATGAAGGAGAACCAGCATTTCAAAGAGACATTAGAATATATCCCAGAAATGAGGAGCAACCATTCATTAATATCAGTATCTTAAGTACAAATTTAGATCCAATGACATATCCCATTTTTTCCACACGGAGAAGCAGGTTGGCAACCAAAATTAACCCTTCCCAGTTATCCAAATGCTAAAGCCAGAATACGAAAAAATGTTTCTATGCTTGAATTTAAAGTAGCTCAAACTGCCATTCGAAATACATTTAATCCAATTTTATGCGGTGGAAAACTAAAACAACAATGGATTATTGATTCCTATTTGCAAGTTGAGGCCAATAATTTAAACTTCATAAAATATCAACAAGATTAACTACGTGTAGAACAATATTCGGGACTAATGGACTATGTTGCTGACGTGGCTACAAGCAGAGACATGACAGCTGGCAAAGCCATCATTTTACCATCTTCTTTTCAAGGATCTCCTCGAAATATGAGAGAAAGATACAATGATGCTATGGCTATTGTCACCAAATTTGGAAAACCCGATTTATTACATTTACATGTAATCCCCAATGGCCAGAAATTACACAAAATGTACTTCTTGCCCAAAGTCCTTCCGATAGACCAGATTTAGTAGCCAGAGTTTTTAAAATTAAATTAAATGAATTAATACGTGACATCACTTATTTGGCAAATGTCTTGCTTATGTATATACAATTGAATTATAAAAAAATAGGCTTTCCACATGCACATCTTCTCATAATACTTCAAGAAAAAGATAAAATTAGATACTGGTGAGAAAGTGGATTCAGTCATTGTTGCTGAACTACCATAACCAGGAATATCCAGAACTATATGGTAGACTATATGAGATTGTAACTCATCGCATGATTCATGGACCCTGTGGCGAGCTTAATCCACAATCACCATGTATGAAAAATAATAAATGTTCCAAAGATTTTCCAAAAGATTATAGAGATGCGAGTTTTCAATTGTGTGTCCGTGTCTTGGAAACAAGCACTATGTACATTTGATTATATGCTCAAAAACAGGGCCCTCCATTCTTTAAGGTGTTAAGTTTGTTTTTTGCCATGTACTAACCCCCTGTACAGCGCTACGGAATATGTTGACGCGATATAAATAAAGATAATAATAATAATAATATGGCTATCCACTTTATAGAAGAAGAGAAGGAGATAGTGCCATTATTCGTGGCAAAAAAGTTGACAATAGATGTGTAGTACCCTACAATCCACATTTACTCATGAAGTATAATGCACACATTAATGTAGAAGCCTGCACTTCCATCAAATCCATTAAATATGTGTACAAATAAATTTACAAATGCTATGATGCAGCTACTGTAGTCGTCAAAAGTGCAGACAACCCCCGAAAGGACTGAGTTAGTACATGATGAACTTGCATCTCATGTAGATGCTCGCTATGTAAGTGCACCAGAAGCTATGTGGCGCCTTTTAAAATTTGAAATGCACGATAGATCACATGCAGTATATAGATTAGCAGTACATTTGCCACAAAGACATTTAGTGCATTTCCCTGCTGGGAATGAAAGTAATGCATTGGCCCAGAGTGAGCATCGTCACACTATACTAACTGCATGGTTTGAATTAAATTCTACAGATTCACAAGCAACACAATATATATTGAAATTCCATATCACTATGTTTTTGTGAATGGATTATGGAGACCTAAAAAAAGCAGAGGAAATAAAATAATCCCAAGAATTTACACAGTCAGTCCAAGAGATCTTGAACGTTTCTGCTTACGACTATTACTTTTAAATGTTCCTGGAGCACAATGTTTTGAACACTTAAGAACTGTTAATGACATAGTATATGAATCCTTCCATTTAGCAGCAAGACATAAAAACTTACTAGCTGATGATACAGAATGGGAAAGATATCTAGAAGAAGCAGCACTATGTCAAATGCCATGGCAGATGAGGGAACAATTTGCATTTATTTGTATCTTCTCAAATGCTCCAAATGCATTAGCTTTGTGGGACATATTTAAAAGTAATATGGCTGAAGACTTTATGCAACGATACAATGAACCTATTGCACACTTAAAAGCATTAATGGAAATCCAAGAAGTTTTTTTAACTCATGGATTAAGTTGTGCAAGTTTTAATTTGCCTGATCCAGGTCTTATAGATGACATCAACTTTGAAGACTATGACATTCAACTACAAATACAAAGAACAGAAGAAAGACTTGCAACTTTAAATATGTTACAATTGCAAGCATTTCATTCCATTAAAAATGCAATAGATGATGACATGGTCAAAGAGCGTTATTTATATCTTGATGGACCTGGCGGATCAGGAAAAACATATCTATATCATTTATTAATGAGTTTTGTACGAGCACAAGGTCAAATAGCACTGCCGTTTGCCACTACTGGAATTGCTGCACTTTTGTTAGAAGGTGGAAGAACTGTACATAGTGGCTTTAAACTGCCAGTGCCTATTTTAGAAACCTCTATGTCAGATATTCGCATGACATCATTACAAGTAAAATAAAAAAAAAAAAGTAAATTAATTATAATAGATGAGGCCACAATGATGTCATGCTATGCCCTCCAATGTATTGACCGTTTGCTTCGTGAAGTCATGGATAATACTTTTCCATTTGGTGAAAAGGTAATGTTGTTAGGTGGCGATTTTAGACAAACATTACCTGTCGTTGTACATGGAAATCGAACGGACATTATCGAAACCTGTATAAAGTCAAGCACATTATGGAAACATTTTACCCATCTTCAACTGCAACAAAATATGAGATCAGAAGGCCAAAATGATTTCAATGATTGGCTTATTAAAATTGGAGAAGGCAGAACAGAAAAAATACCAAATTTACCTGATGACACTGTGCACATCCCACCTGATATGATTTGTCACCAAGATCTTATATCGGCTAGATTTGAAGGTACCATAAATAACCAGGAATATTCAGAGCTTGCCAACCAAGTCATCCTAACCTGTAAAAATAAGGATGCATTAATCCTCAATAATCAAATCTTAAAAATTAATGCACCCCAAAGAAATTATCACAGTGCTAATTCTGTCATTGCTGATGACAAAGAAAGTCAGGCAAACTTTACCACTGAATTCCTAAACTCATTAACTCCTTCTGGAGTGCCACCACATTTGCAGATAAAGAAAAGGTGCAATTGTCATGTTACTGCGAAATATGAACCCAAAAAAAGGCCTATGCAATGGCACAAGATTAATTGTTCAACAATTAAAGGACCATTTCATAGATGCTGAAATTTTAACTGGTACCCATTAAGGAGAGAGAGTTTTCATACCAAGAATAGATTTAGCACCAAGTGAAAGTAGTCTCCCTTTTATACTTCAAAGAAGACTTTTTCCCCATCATTATGGCATTTGCCATGACCATTAATAAATCAAAAGGACAAACTTTCAAATCTGTGGGTATTTTCTTAGAACAACCAGTATTTGCACATGGCCAATTGTACTTTGCCTTATCACAGTGCAAAAATCCACAGGCTATTAAAGTTTACATTGAAAAGAATGAAAGTCAAGGCGATTTATTAGAAGATGGACGCATTGTCTACTATGAAGTACTCTAACTATTCTAAACAAAAGCCATGCAAAACCAATTTAAAAGCAAACGCAAAAAGCTAAAAAAACCCAATATAACCACCAAATCTTTTCAAAAAATACACATAAATGTCCGTTTCCTTCAAAATGTCATTATTACGCAACAGAAATTAGATTTACTAAAACAATATTTTCCTATTAAACTACATTAAATTGTCAAACACATACAGAACAGTGCTTACACATCGTGCAACAAGTTTCAGTTCTCGCATTCTCTTTTTACAGAACCACTTTTCCACAGACGAAACTATGTGCCATTTCAAATAATTACTACACCAATAAACAAAGGTCAACCATTCAAAAATACAAATCAATAAACAATTCAGTCATAATTCATGGAAGTACTGTTTATGCATCTTTAGCCTCACAAAATGCCTTGCATTATTTTGACTAATTCTCTTCAAATCTTAATTAACTATGTTACTGTTTCTAATGTTACAAGTTTTAACGTTTCTTACTTAGACGGATAAGAAAGTTCAAGTTTCAAAATATATACTTTCAAGTTCCTTACTTAGACATATTACAAAGTTCATGTTAAGAACACAAGTACGTTTTCAGGCACAATGTAAATGTTGTATTTTATGTTAAACATTAGTCCAGGCAGTAATCCGATAGACAGTTAATGTGGTCAGGAAGGAATTCATTTTTTTCCTGCTTTGATAGAATTGCCTACATTTCAAAGAGGGTTTTTACTGTTTACCTTCCTCTGGATTAAATGTATATTTAAGTTAACAATTGTTCAGATAGAACTTGCATGTTAAAAAAAAAAACATTACCTCAAGTTTACAATACTGATTAATTTAAAGTTCAACTGTTCTTACATTCAAATGTTAATACTTTTACTACAAAACGCTTTAACAGTTACTCTTCAACAAAAGAAAATGTTACAAAAATAAACATGTTTCATATCTCAATAGTACTTATTTCATCATAACTAAAACCTTAGAAGTGTCATATCCGTATATTAATAACTAAACAACTTTACAAACATACACATCTCATTGCTGTCATTTTTTGACGGGCAAGTCGCTAGTATCAATATATTTCTCTGTGTGTAGGACACTGGATCTATTCACTACCTTTTCCTGTGTTATGCATAGATTACTATCCAGAGTCCATTCAGGAGCTCTATGACCTCAAAATACATTTAGGGTACGGTTACACTAAAAAAAAAAAAAACACTGAATAAAATAGAAGATATCAATATAAAAAAAAACTAATATATGTGTATAAACCTACAGACCGTGTAGTAAGTTTATGTAATAGGTTTTTTTTTTCACTAAAATGGTTTTTTTGCGAGGCAATATTGATAGAAAGTAGCTCCTCAATAGTATTTATTCTTGGAAGTAGGTTATTTACTTAACGATAGGTATTCTGCGTGAATGGCTATTTATATGATTAGAGGTATTCCTGACAATATTTATTTATGTATTTACATTACAATAATAGGAGACTCTTGCTAAATATGTGTATATTTGTTTAATTCTAATTGATCCTGGTTGAATATTTATGTATTTTTAATATAATGATATTTGTATTATAATTTTTGTTGACCCTGGGTGAATATATGTAAACGTATATGATTTTAGAGAGCCCTGGCTGAATATATATTTATACCATTATAATAGCACATCCTTGAGGAATTATGATTATAGATGACCATAATTAAATATGTATGTGTTCATAATAATAGGTGAACATGGCTGAATATGTATGTATATGGAAAATATTCAAAGATCTACAACCAAAACTACCCGAAGATACTGAAATAAAAGATATATTCCCAAAACCTCCCATCCTTGCATTTAAACAACCACCAAACCTGAAACAAAAACTTGTCAGCAGAAAATACTAAAACTACCAGCACTTGGGAAATGAGCACAAAGGCGCTTATTGCCTGCGAGCCTCGCAAAGCCAGGTGAGCAGTGGAGGCAATGAAACACGCAGGACTTAGCCTGCAAACACTTAGGAATCGCAGGATTGCCTTAAGCTGCAAGCAGTTGACGAACACAGGACATAGAAAACATTTTTTACAAGACGCGGGACTTAGTAAAAATACGTAGTTAACGCCCGAACTGCGCAAAGCAAAAAACACGAAACACACACAAAAAAAAGAAAATACAACAAACACATCACACACAGCACGGGGGAACAGCACTTGAAAATCCGCTAAGCAAGAAAAAAAATGGCGCCACCAAAAAATGGAAAAGGAGACTACACAACCTTGGACCGCACAAAACACCTCGCACCACTTTTACCAAGGAACCTACGTGGTACAAAATACACTATTACAAAGGCACTATTACAAATAACAAATGCGTAGCACATACAAACACGCTATTTTACAATCCTAATTTGCCACTAACAACATTACGCATCTAAAAGTAGGGCTTTACACAAACCAACGATTTGCCCTTGCGCATGCAGCCTGTTTCTAATAAACAGTTGGGACATTCATAACACGATCTCCTCAGGCCAGCAACAGTCCAACTGGACATTACATGCTGCAGGATAATAAAAATAGATTGTTACCTCATCAGGGTATTGATTGTTACATATATTAATTAGAAAAAGGTAAACTATATTTATTTATTATTCCATTAATTCATTAATTAGTATTTAAAAAAATAGAGAGAGGAGCCAAAAGGACACGTGAGGAGAGGGTCGCAATGAGCGCCAAAAGGCGCTCCGCGCAGGCTCGCAATGAGCGATGAAGGTCCTTAAGAGTTTAAAAAGATTAACATTGTGTGCAAAACAGCATTGCCATGGCTTCAAATTTTATTTATTGATGAGTCATTTTTTTACGGGCAAGTCGCTAGTGTGTAGTTATATATATTACAGTGGAAATTTCAGGAGGGGGCACTATTCAGCTCCTAAAATTCCTGCCTTTGCCTACAGGAAACCCCCTCTCAGGCAATCTTCTTAGACGGAATGGGTCTCTCTGTGCCCGGTGGTCAGATCAGGATCATCAACATCAGCTGAGAAGCTCAGGGGCACAGGATCAGCTAACCAGTATCATCTGCTTCTTCCAGGCGGCTTGAAAAAGCCAAGGAGACCAAACCTGCCCCAGCAGATTCCAATCTGGTTCCCTAGGGAAGCAGCAGAGGCTCTGGGCAGCGAAGTGTTTTTAGTTCAGTAGCCTTCCCACTAAATGAAACACATGATTGTCTGTGTGTCCCGAGAAGAGCATGATTTTATTTGGTTCCAGCAGTGTATTTATGCAGTTACAGAACAAAGGATTTACATCACAGTGGGATGAACAAATGCAAACTCTCCACCCAGATTAAAGGTAACCAATCACAGAATTAGGAGAGTCAATCAGGAGGCAGGGAAACCTGTGGGTTTGGCTTGCCAGCCTCAAGGTGGATCTATGGCAAGAAACTACAGGACAAAAGGAAGGGCAGGGAAATCTAGTTTGAACTGGTTTAAAGACAAAAAGGGAAAATACATACACACACACACATTATATATATATATATATATATATATATATATATATATATACATACACATATATATACACAGTTGCAAGCAAAAGTATGTGAACCCTTTGGAATGATATGGATTTCTGCACAAATTGGTCATAAAATGTGATCTGATCTTCATCTAAGTCACAACAATAGACAATCACACTCTGCTTAAACTAAGAACACACAAATATTTAAATGTTACCAGGTTGTTATTGAACACACCATGTAAACATTCACAGTGCAGGTGGAAAAAGTATGTGAACCCCTAGACTAATGACATCTCAAAATACAAATTAGAGTGAGGTGTCAGCCAACTGGAATCCAATCAATGAGGTGAGATTGGAGGTGTTGGTTACAGCTGCCCTGTCCTATAAAAAACACACACCAGTTCTGGGTTTGCTTTTCACAAGAAGCATTGCCTGATGTAAATGATGCCTCTCACAAAAGAGCTCTCAGAAGACCTACGATTAAGAATTGTTGACTTGCATAAAGCTGGAAAGGGTTATAAAAGTATCTCCAAAAGCCTTGCTGTTCATCAGTCCACGGCAAGACAAATTGTCTATAAATGGAGAAAGTTCAGTACTGCTGCTACTCTCCCTAGGAGTGGCCGTCCTGTAAAGATGACTGCAAGAGCACAGCGCAGACTGCTCAATGAGGTGAAGAAGAATCCTAGAGTGTCAGCTAAAGACTTACAAAAGTCTCTGGCATATGCTAACATCCCTGTTAGCGAATCTACGATATGTAAAACACTAAACAAGAATGGATTTCATGGGAGGATACCACAGAGGAAGCCACTGCTATCCAAGCAAAACATTGCTGCACGTTTACAGTTTGCACAAGAGCACCTGGATGTTCCACAGCAGTACTGGCAAAATATTCTGTGGACAGATGAAACTAAAGTTGAGTTGTTTGGAAGAAACACACAACACTATGTGTGGAGAAAAAGAGGCACAGCACACCAACATCAAAACCTCATCCCAACTGTGAAGTACGGTGGTGGGGGCATCATGGTTTGGGGCTGCTTTGCTGCGTCAGGGCCTGGACAGATTGCTATCATCGAAGGAAAAATGAATTCCCAAGTTTATGAAGACATTTTGCAGGAGAACTTAAGGCCATCTGTCCACCAGCTGAAGCTCAACAGAAGATGGGTGTTACAACAGGACAACGACCCAAAGCATAGAAGTAAATCAACAACAGAATGGGTTAAACAGAAGAAAATACTGAAGTGGCCCAGTCAGAGTCCTGACCTCAACCCGATTGAGATGTTGTGGCATGACCTCAAGAAAACGATTCACACCAGACATCCCAAGAATATTGCTGAACTGAAACAGTTCTGTAAAGAGAAATGGTCAAGAATTACTCCTGACCGTTGTGCACATCTGATCTGCAACTACAGCAAACGTTTGGTTGTAGTTATTGCTGCCAAAAGTTATTAAATCCAAGGGTTCACATACTTTTTCCACCTGCACTGTGAATGTTTACATGGTGTGTTGAATAAAAACATGGCAACATTTAATACTTTGTGTGTTATTTGTTTAAGCAGACTGTGATTGTCTATTGTTGTGACTTAGATGAAGATCAGATCCCATTTTTTGACCAATTTGTGCAGAAATCCATATAATTCCAAAGGGTTCACATACTTTTGCTTGCAACTGTATATATATATATATATATATATATATATATATATATATATATATATATATATATATATATATATATATATATATATATTCTTGGCTCTATGGGGGCTGATGAGGAGGCCAATGCGGGACAGGGAGACTTGAGAAGTTGTAGGTGGTTGCACAGGAAGGCTTGTTCTGGGTTGGGTGCTGCAGTGACACCATTTTTTCTATGTCTCCTTTTGTCCTCAAGACCAGCCCTGCATGTCGTGTTGAAAGAGGAGATAGCCTGGTGAATGGTACTTCTCCATGCCTTTCGGTCTGAAGCTAAAGCGGATTATTGACAATGATAGGCATCAAGGGACTGTTTCAGTGAGTCTTTGTACCTCTTCTTCTGTCCTCCTCGGTCACTATTACCAGTGGCGAGCTCACCATAAAGCACAATCTTTGGAAGCCGATGATCCTCCATCCTAGAGATGTGTCCTGCTCAAAGCAACTGCTTCTTCAACAGTATGGCCTCAATGCCGGTGACTCTTGCCTTTTCTAGGACTTCAGTGTTAGGGTTGTGGTCATGGATGGAGGAGGCAGCGTTGATGAAAGCGCTCAAGAAGTTGTAGGTGGTGGCGGTAGGTAAGCCACGACTCAGAACAATACATTAGGGTGATCAGCACAACGTTGACCTTGTTCAGATGCTTGTTTTTCCAAACCCTTTTATATACCTTGCTGAATGCACCATTTGAGCAACCCAGGTAGGTAAACTGTTGGACTGTTTTCAGCTTAGACTCACCATTAGTGATGCAAGGAGGACAGAAATCTTCTTAAGGTGTGGGCTGGTGGAGAACTTCAGTCTTCTTCAAATTGACTTCTAGACCGAAGAGCTCAGCAGCCTCGGCGAAGCAAGATGTAATTTGCTGCAGAGCTGTCGCCACATGGGAAACAAGGGCAGCATTGTCGGCGAAGAGTAGCACTTGAATGAGTCATTCCACTGTCTTGGTGTGGGCCTTTAGTCGCCTCAGGTTGAAAAGACAGCCATCTGTGCAGAATTGGATGTAGAGTCCATCCTCAAGATCAAGGTCTGTTGTGGCCCTTTGCAGCACCATACTGATGGCCAGCAGCGAACAAAGAGCTCATGGAGTTTAGAGTAAAGTGCTGGGTTCCCATGTTTCCAGATCTCAGCTGGGATCCTATCAACTCCTGCAGCCTTACCATTTTTTAGCTGCTCAATGGCTTTTACAGTCTCTTTAAGAGTAGGGATGTCATCCAGATCTATCTTTTCCTGCAGGATCCGCTTGAAGAGTTGGGGCATAGAAAATTGTAGCATGCAGCTTGTTTTGAAGTGGGAGACGCATAAAAATAATGCGGTCAGAGGGACCCTTTGGCAGTTGATAAGTTTGGAGGCGATATGGTTCCTGACCATAAGTGGTTGGAGCCAGCGGCAGAAGTGGGCCTTCCAAGACATATGCATGGCCACTTTTAGCATATGCCGACTATTATAACCCAGCTTTCATGCATAGAATAGGATAGATTTTGCAGGTTAGACCGCCTACCTGCAGACACTCCCTATTTTGATCTGGTCAGATCTCACCAGTGTGGGGCTGGTACCTAACTCATGCAATGGATTTTGTGGGTAGACTATTAACCACATCATCATTGTTTAACGCACACTTTTGTTTACACTTGTTTAGTTTACCAAGTTTGAAAATTAGGCCCCATATTCTTGTGGTGTATATAGGTCTGTTTTCTTAAGCTGGTACCCCTGTTCATAGTCTATGCAGCAGACCAAACAGATTTCATCATAGATTTACACACAATGCTGGGATTCATACAAAATGAGGATATTTATTTATACAATATTATGAGTGGTAAAATATTTATAAAAAATACATAATGTGTTTGATAATAAACAGCAGAAGAGTTCAAATAAATGGACACATTAAAGAGCATTTACATGAAAAATTGTTCAAAAGTCAAATGCTTGTGTATAGACTTGCATCCTGCAACACAAACATACAATGGATCTAAAAAGTCTACACACCCCTGTTAAAATGTCAGGTTTCTGTGCTGTAAAAAATGACAAAGATAAATCACTTCAGAAATGTTTCCACCTTTAATGTGACCTATAAACTGTACAACTCAATTGAAAAACAAACTGAAATCTTTTAGGTAGAGGGAAGAAAAAAAATAAAAATAGAATAATATGGTTGCATAAGTATGCACACCCTTAAACTAATATTTTGTTGAAGCACCTTTTGATTTTATTACAGCACTCAGTCTTTTTGTGCATAAGTCTATCGGCATGGCACATTTTGACTTGGCAAGATTTGCACACTCTTCTTTGCAAAAACACTCCAAATTTGTCAGATTGTGAGGGCATCTCCTGTGCACAGCCCTCTTCAGATCACCCCACAGATTTTCAATCTGATTCAGGTCTGGGCTTTGGCTGGGCCATTCCAAAACTTTAATCTTCTTCTGGTGAAGTCATTCCTTTGTTGATTTGGATGTATGCTTTGGGTCGTTGTCATGCTGAAAGATGAAGTTCCTCTTCATGTTCAGCTTTCTAGCAGAAGCCTGAAGGCTTTGTGCCAATATTGACTGGTAATGTTCATAATTCCCTCTATCTTAACTAAGGCCCCAGTTCCAGCTGAAGAGAGCCCCAAAGCATGATGCTGCCACCACCATGCTTCACTGTGGGTATGGTGTTCTTTTGGAATTATGGCCAAAAAGTTCAACCTTGGTTTCATCAGACCATAACACCTTTTCCCACATGCTTTCGGGAGACTTCAGATGTGTTTTTGCAAAATGTAGCCTGGCTTGGATGTTTTTCTTTGTAAGAAAAGGCTTTCGTCTTGCCACTCTACCCCATGGCCCAGACATATGAAGAATACGGGAGATTGTTGTCACATATACCACACATCCAGTACTTGCCAGATATTCCTGCAGCTTCTTTAATGTTGTTGTAGGCCTCTTGGTAGCCTCCCAGACCAGTTTTCTTCTCAACAATTTTGGAGGGAGCTCCAGTTCTTGGTAATGTCACTGTTGTACCATATTTTCTCCACTTGATGATGACTGTCTCCACTGTGTTCCATGGTATATCTAATGCCTTGGAAATTCTTTTGTACACTTCTCCTGACTGATACCTTTTAACAATGAGATCCCTCTGATGCTTTGGAAGCTCTCTGTGGACCATGGCTTTTGCTGTGGGATGCGACTAAGAAAATTTCAGGAAAGACCAACTAGAGCAGCTAAACTTTATTTGGGGTTAATCGGAGGCACTTTAAAATGATGGCAGGTGTATGCGGACTCCTATTTAACACAATTTGGAATGTGATTGCTTAATTCTGAACACAGCTACATCCCCAGTTATAAGAGGGTGTGCAGACTTATGCAACCACATTTTTTTTTTTCTTCCCTCCACCTAAAAGATTTCAGTTTGTTTTTCAATTGAGTTGTACAGTTTATAGGTCACATTAAAGGTGGAAAAAGTTCTGAAATGATTTATCTTTGTCTCATTTTTTTACAGCACAGTAACCTGACATTTTAACAGGGGTGTGTAGACTTTTTATATCCACTGTATAACAGATCCATCTTCTGTCAGTTTAATAAACTGGGTCTCATATTTAGTTAGGAGAGGGTTAGGCTGATTCTTACCAGGATAACATGCTTTAGATGGTTCCTTTCTTGTGCAAAACATTACCATTATCTATACTTTTTAACATTATCTATACTTTTCATAACCAAGTAGAAAAATGTTCAGATTCCCTGAAAGGCCAGTTCTAATACAATGTGTCTGTGGTTGTAGGAGGCCTTCTAACTGGTATGTTTTCATGTTAAATTTATTTTGCTATTGTGTGAACTAAAAACTCAGAAGGTAGGTTTGTCATTATAATTTCTTGTGAATGTATGTTCTATTAGACTACCATCATATAAAGATTGTCCTGTCCAAAGTCGAGCTGCAAACAAATGCCGACAAGGTAAGGAAGTCGTACTATAAATGATGCAGCTGCAGGATGTCATCTCTTTGTTAACTGTGAAAGAACCAATACTCCCCTCCAAGGAAAATCCATTAGCAGTCTCTTTGAGGTCAAAGATACCATGCTTAGCAAGACTCAGTTCTTCCTCTATCTGGCTGGCAGTCTCATTTGAACATGCTGATCTGTAAAGCATTATAATGTTGTCCAGGTTTACCTCTCTTACTTCACTTTTTAAGTTCTGTACATCTAGAAGTCCTCGCACACAAACTGATAATGAAAGTGGTGGATTCAATATAGAATGCAGCTTCTGAATGTGAAAATTCATATGGTTTATAAAGCAATATTCAAGCTTTTTCTCAAATGCCCAACACTCAACCCACATGCTCTTGTCTTGATGCCATTTCTCCAGAAAGTACTGCAGAAAGTTCACAGGACACACACTTTCCAAGTCACTCAAAACTTTCATATATGACCTGGCAGAGTCAGAGTATGCCAAATTATAAAGCAGACTCTTAATCTTTTCCAGCTTTGGGATTTCTAGCAGCTTTGCTTTATTGTTTAGGTCCTCTAGCACCTGAGTTCGACAAACCTGTATTTTGCAAGAAGGCAAAACTTCTTCAAGAGAATCAACATCAGTGATGCTAGCTCCTGTTGTTAGGCACTTTACTTTGAGCTGGATAGAGGGAACACTCTGAACCAAAGAAGTTACCATGAAGACTACAAGGCCTGGATTATCCATCCTGGATATACAGTAGGCACACTCTCTACCATTTCCATTGGCATCCTGACACAGCACAGTATAGAGCTCAAACTCTTCATTTACACGGAGTACTTTGTCCAGGTACAGAACCCTAGGAAAAGACTCTACCATATTCCCCATATGGAAGGTAGAAATGAAAATGCTATTGAGAACTGCAGCATCCTCTTGAAACTGGAATTTTACTTTGGCAAGAGAATCATTTTTGAAAAGTAAGTCCATTTCCTTTAGTAGGTCACACATTCCCGGATCCTTGGCTTTGATATAGTCTTCTAGACTCCATATAATATCATGAGACAGGAAACGCTTTGAGACGTAATTTGTTATATGGATTGGCAATCCCATGCTAGCCTCCAACCGGTGCCGTTTGGAATAATGAGAGAACTCCAGTTCAGACAATTTATGGTTGTGCACAAGTTTTGCTTCATTGACCACCAGACGATCCCTTTTTGGCCCTAATCCCAAGATAATGGAAGCAGGGCAATCTTTTTTTTCTTGACTATGGATGAAGTAAAAGGAAAAACAGAGTATTAATAAAAGGAAGGCAAACATTTATCACCACTGGGAAACTAAATAAATAACATTTTATAGGAAACATTAAATTAAGTGAGAAAAATAAGACAACATAAATTGAATCACATAAATAGGGCAATGGTAAATTGAACATAAAACATTTTGATTAAAATTAGTTGCATGTTTGAATAGAAAATTCAATAAGTGAGAGCTGCCACTTTGACGTTTGCAAGAGCTTTATTAAACATAAAAATAGATTAAGAGGGGTATATGTCTTCACTCAGTCAATCCTTGATTTACTTTTCCTCACTTTGGTAACATCTTGATAACGTTATAGACTACATACCAGATATTGGTGGTGAAAAGGGACACAGACAACAGGAAGTGATGACATTAGTCTAATGGTAATTTGATCACAGTGGAAAGGGACTTATTGTATTGCATGATTTAAAAAGTAGGCAGGGAATGCAACAAAGCTGCAGGGAAAGCAATTGGGATGCTTGGTTGCATTGGAAGAGGATTTGAAACCAGAAAATGAGGTACTAATGCCACAATAGAAATGTTCAAAAGTAGGAACTAAAGAAAAAAAAAAAAAAAAGAAAGAATTGGGAACAACAGGCTTAGAGACAGAATGGTATTATCTTAGAAACCTTAAAATATAGCATAGTATTTAACCCTCCTAGCGGTAACCCGAGGCACGCTCAAGATTAGTGCAGGGGAGCATTTGGAGGGAGCACAGTGCTGCAGAATTTGCCTGGGCCCACTCACACAATTCTTCCTGCCTTACCCCCTTTTCCTGATACTTCCCCTCCCTCCTGCCCCCTTATCATGATGATGATGATAAGGGGGAAAGTGAGGAGGATAAGGGGAAGGGGCAAAGGGAGGTGATAAGGGGGGATAGGGAGGGAGGAGGGAAAGGGAGGAGGATGATGATAATGGGAGGAAGGGGGGAAAGGGAGAAGGATAAGGGGGAAAGGGAGGAGGGTAAGGGGGAAAGGGAGGAGGATAAGGAGGAAAGGAAAAAGGATAAAGGGGGAAAGGGAGGAGGAGTAGGATGATAAGGGAGGAGGGGGAAATTGAGGAGGATGATGATAAGAGGGAATGGTGCTCTGCGGGGACTAGGGCAGGGGTGGTCCAGAAGTGTAATTATATACATACACACAAATATATATATATATATATATATATATATATATATATATATATATATATAATATCCCTTCCCTGCGAGCATAAGCGACGCAGGGGGGCGGAACAAGGCTGTACAATTATGACATAATCATACCACCAGGAGAGTTAATGAAGTTAATGAGTTCAGGAAGGAAGTAGCTTCCAGAAAGAGAGGAATACAAGAACAAGAGGGTGGAAGAGTTAGGGTCAGGGTGGGAGAAAGTACTACTTTACAGAATTAGCAGCTAGATGGAACAGGCTTCCAGTAGAAGTGGCAGGGTCAGAAACAGTTCAAAACAACCACTACAGTGCCTTGCAAAATTATTCAACCCCCTTGACTTTTTACATTACAGCCTTAAGTTCAATGTTTTGTTAATCTTAATTGTATGTGATGGATCAGAACACAATAGTCTAAGTTGGTGAAGTGAAATGAGAAAAATATATACATAAAACTTTTTTTTAGAAATAGAAAACAGAAACTTGGCATGTGCGTATGTATTCACCCCTTTGTTATGAAGCCCATAAACAGCTCTGGTGCAACCAATTACTTTCAGAGGTCACATAATTAGTGAAATTATGTCCACCTGAGTGCAATCTAAGTGTCACATGATTTGTCATTACATATACACACCTTTTTTGAAAGGTCCCAGAGGCTGCAACACCTAAGAGGCACCACTAACCAAACACTGCCATGAAGACCAAGGAATTCTCCAAACAAGTAAGGCACAATGTTCTTGAGAAGTACAAGTCAGGGTTAGGTTATAAAAAAATATCCAAATCTTTGATAATCCCCAGGAGCACCATCAAATCTATCATACCCAAATGGAAAGAACATGGCACAACAGCAAACCTGCCAAAAGACGGCTGCCCACCAAAACTCACGGACCGAGACCTAAGGTAACCATGGAGGAGCTGAAGAGTTCCACAGCAGAGACTGGAGTATCTGTACATAGGACAACAATATGCCATAGAGTTGGGTTTTATGGCAGAGTGGCCAGAAGAGTTTGTGAAAAGGCATGTGGAAGACTCCTAAAATGTATGAAGGAAGGTGCTCTGGTCTGATGAGACTAAAATTGAACTTTTCGGCCATCAAAGAAAAAGCGCAAACCCAACACATCACATCACCCAAAGAACACCATCCCCATGTTGTTTAGTAGCTGGGACTGGGAAACTGGTCAGAGTTGAGGGAAATATGGATGGTGCTAAATACAGGGATATTCTTGAGCAAAACTTGTACCACTCTGTGTGTGATTTGAGGCTAGGACGGAGGTTCACCTTACGGCAGGACAATGAGTCCAAACACACTGCTAAAGCAACACTTGAGCGGTTTAAAGGGAAACATGTAAATGTGTTGAATGGCCTAGTCAAAGCCCTGACTTCAATTCAATAGAAAATCTGTGGAAAAGATTGCTGTTCACAAGCGCAATCCATCAAACTTGAAGGAGCTGGAGCAGTTTTGCAAGGAGGAATGGGCAAAAATCCCAGTGGTAAGATGTGTCAAGCTCATAGAGACTTATCCAAGGGACTTGGAGCTGTGATTGCCACAAAAGGTGGCTCTACAAAGTACTGACTTTAGGGGGGTGAATAGTTATGCACATTTACTTTTTCTGTTATTTTGTCTTATTTGTTGTTTGCTTCACAATAAAAAAAAAAAAACATCTTCAAAAGTTGTGGGCATGTTCTGTAAATTAAATGATGCAAATCCTCAAACAATCAAGGTTAATTACAGGTTGTGAGGAAACAAAACACAAAAAAATGCCAAAGGGTAAATACTTTTGCAAGGCATTGTATATGAATTGTTTTCATGCTCCACATATAGGCAGCATGACAAAGAATGAGAACTAAAGAAAATATTTAAAAACAAAATGTAACTTATGTTAAATTGCATATGACAATTTGCAGCTCTGGGCAAGCAGTAGATGTCCTCCTTTGACAGTGAGGAGGTTTCTATGTAAATTATGGTGGTGTATGCATGGCTGTGCATAGTCCTTCTACACTCACTTACAGAGCTGGAGGAACAGTGTGCACTAACACACACTTTTATAACTTAAACAGAAGCCTCCTATTGTGGCTCTACAGCAATTTAAGCATGTCTGAAATAAACATAAAGGACATTCTGTGTCTTAAGTCTAGCAGTGTACGTTTAAGTTCTTATCTGCAGACAGACAATCTCAGTTTCTGCTATACCATACAACAGTCAACTCGTATGGCTGACAAGATTACCTGGTGTCGCCGCTACATCCCAGATTCACAGTACTGTATTTTAGAGACTGAATTAGGTCTGGGCTCATATCATCATCAGTTAGTGGCACTGACTGCCGAATTACAAAATTAGTCTTTTGTTCTTCACACCAATTGTTCAGAAAAGAGTTAAAGTCTTCCCAGCTGGAGAACTCCATACATTCCAGTCCATTTGTCTTCTCTTCTTTGCAGATCTGAAAATTCAAGTAAATTACATTAATATAAATAACAGCAGCTAACTGATGCAGAGTCTTTCAGTCATTGAAATAACAGTTAGAACTTAGTATAAGCAATTACTACAATAATCACTTTAGTTATTATCCAAACCTCTTCTCAGGGCTCCCCAGATAAGTTGGGATTTCAATTTAACAGTGTGTGAACGAACACAAGTGAGGAAATAGAGGCTCCATTGCCTTTTGAATACTAATTGCATCACCTGTGTTCACACACTGTTACATATAAATCCTAACCTGTCTGTGGTGCCTTGAGGAGAGGATTGGGAACCACTGGGATATTCATACCATTGATTCTCAGTTCCTTTCCTCCACTGTGAAATTATAATAATTCTGCATTATCATAAGTGGACTAATTACTGTGCCAGCTATTCTGGTAGCACACTTCAAAAATAGAACTTAATGGACAGAGTTGAAAATGAATGGCAGATTTTGTTCCAGACCCACTGCAACACATGCTCATTTTAAAGTGGTACAGTGGAGGTTCCAAAAGTTTATTAAGTGAATATTATTTTTTTTAATGCACTTTCCATACATTGACATTTTTACATGTCAATCAGCCTTGCAGAACCACTCACAAAGTAGAGTCTTACCTGCACAGTAAGACTACTTCTTACCTGAAAATCCATTTAGTGTCATGGATTAAATAACGAATATGTAGGTTAGTCTGTTAAATACATGGGGCCCCATTCTATTATCGGCCGCAGCCGTTGCGGGGCCGCAAGGACCGGCCGCAAGCTATTCGGCTATTCTATTCCCCTCCGGCTGGGGATTCCGGCAGGCTTGCGGCCGGTGCCTTGCTATCTCTTGCGGCCGCTCGCGCAGGAGGAAAGCCTTTGATCTAAAACGGCCGCAAGGAAATCGGCCGTAAGAAAATCCTATTTGCAATTCAATTGCTCCGGGAACCTTCTCTGCAAGGCTAAAAGCCGCAGCTTACTTGCAGGAAAGAGGTCCCGCTAGTACCAATTAAGCACGAAATATAGGCCAAATAAAGCCATCCTGCACCTTGAGAAGACTATAAAGTGATTTTCGGTGTTAGCAAAAATAGCACAAAATTCCCCTATACTCAAATCCGTAAAATATATTTTTTTTAATATACGTCAAATATCCATGTAAAAATTCCATAGGGCTTGGAGCACCTCAGAACCGCCCACGCCGCAGCCAGAAAATAAACAGTTAATTTAAACTCGGGTTTGGGCTGATGTGCAAGCTTGAGAGTGGGTTACTTTTAATCCTCATGTCCCCCAATATGATCCCTAGCATTTACAGAGCTTTACAGAGCTGTCTTGAATTTATTTTTGACTTTTTAGATTTCAGAGCTTACGGCCGGTTGCAAGATTTACGGCCGGCCGTAAGAGGAGATCCTTTTAATTGAATTGCGAGGTAACGGGACCCTCGCAAGGAATCGCAGCCTTACGGCCGGTTTGCGGCCGATAATAGAATGAGGCCCCTGGGAACTATTTCCCTAAGCCCTTTATTAGTAAATTGTTGCAAATAATTACAAATTACGCTCAGAGATTCTGGATATTTTCTCAGTCTTGATTTGCAAGTGTGTTACACTGTAGACTCACAGGACCAGGAGGCTATTAAAGGCTGACTAAGAGGCAGAATGTTCTATCATTTCTGGTCAGAAAATGCCACTTTTTAATAACATTAAACTTATTAGATAGTTGGTATTTTTTATAGTTTAAAATGTTACCACATTTGGAACCTTCACTTGGTTATTTTTTTTTATGCTACTGAACCCTACCTTCATTTTATAGTTTTTTTTTTTTTTTACTTTCATGTAAAAAAGCTGCAAACATTCATATAATATAAAAAGGAAAATGGGCAAAGATAACGAAAAATAGAGAAATGCGTAAATATCCAGTCAGAAAACACATGTAACCTGAAAGTAATTGTTTTATTGTCTTGTCTATTTTGGTTGATTATGACAACAGAAATTAATTTATGGACAAACTAAAAGATTTGGGCTATGGCACATCCGTTGGCCACTCATGTCTTAAAAGGCCCAGATACCATCTACTACTTCTAAAACTATATATATTTTGAAAAATAGAATTTAACTGAAAAAAAATCAACCTTTACATAAAATGCATCATCAACTATTTAGCTGAACATGCAACAAGTGATCCAGCACCAGCAGAAATAAACTGGATGCGCAACAAGTCAAGCAGAAGTTGCAGGAAGAGAAGAAAAAAAAAAAAAAGAGTGAGGCTGTGGGAATTGCAGAGACTTGAGACTGTTTTGATTGCATACAGCAGGCTTCTCTGGGAAAAAATGAGCATTTTTGAGCAGATTGAGGAAGTGCAACTGAGAACAAGTGGTGACACCAAGAGAGAGAGAAATGTTTTGTGTGCTGATGAAAAGACATGGAGACTGAAGAAGAGTGGAGCGGATAAGCAAGCCACTGAGGAAGTGAAAAGTCCTATGAAGAATACAGGCCAGTAACTGTAAACTAATTGTTTGGACTGTTTGCTTTTTTTGTTTGCTCCAGACAGGGTTAGCTGGATATGGTACTGGTTAGTAAGGGATCTAACTTCATAATAGGTAGCGCTCCGTGGGAGCGAGGCCTGTTATTTTCTGCATTTGTTTTATTTTTCATATTTCTTGCAAAACTGGCAGAAGATACAGTAATAGTTGGAGAACTTAATTGAAGCCCCCTGTGTTGATGTGCCAGAGACATGACTGCAACCAGAAAGGAGAATGGTAGTTTGCCACAATTAGTTAGTTTATATATATATATATATATATATATATTATATATATATATATATATATATATATATATATATATATATATATGTGTGTCAGAGGCGCTCATCAGAGAACGAACCAACCTTAATAGATTAGTTCTATGGCCATGATAAGCCACTCTGAAAGCAACCTCTTTTAGCTCACTTGTGCCCTTCACAGGGAAAAATATCCTGTATATCAGTATATCAGTCTGGTCCCACTCAAAAGAGTTACCCAGCCCCGAAATACCAGGCAATTCTACCCTGAACAGGAGAAACAGCAAACCCCAGCCGCGTTTTGGCCTTTATGGGCCTTGTCAGTGAGGTGCAGCTGAACTCCTTAAGGCCCAGTGATCAAGGGGTCTACGTCTGGAGTCGCCTATTACCCTTAGGGAAACTAAACCCTAAGGTCAATTTGCATAAACAAAAAAACTAAGAGGCGCTCATCAGAGAACGAACCAACCTTAATACATTAGTTTTATGGCCATGATAAGCCACTCTGAGAGCAACTTAACCTTGGGGTTTAGTCTCCCTAAGGGTGATAGGGGACTTCAGACGTAGACCCTTTGCTCACTGTGCCTTAGGGAGTTCAGCTGCATCTCACTGACGAGGCCCACAAAGGCTGAAATGCGTCTGTGGTTTGCTGTTTCTCCTTTTCAGGGTAGAATTGCCTGTTATTTCGGGGCTGGGTCACTCTTGAGTGAGACCAGACTGATATACTTCAGGATATCTCTCCCTGTGAAGGGCACACGTTAAGGTTGGTTCGTTCTCTGATGAGCACCTCTGACTTAGTTATTTTGTGTGTGTATGTATATATATATGTGTATATATATATATATATATATATATATATATATATATATATATATATATATATACACACACACATACATATATTCATATTTATATATATATATAGAACATACTCCGTTTGGACTAATGTGGTAAGTTGGGTTCCTCAGGGTTTAGTATTCGTTCCTCTTCCTTTTTAACATTTTTATTAATGGCTTAGAGGTGGGACTGGAAAGTAGTGTCTCCATTTTTGCTGATGACACGAAGTGGTGCAAGGTGATTAAATCAGATAATTATGTACTTTCCCTCCAAATGGATTTAAATACATTAGAGGAATGGACATCTAAATGGCAGATGAGATTTAATACTAATAAATATAAAATTATGCATCTGGGAAGGAAAAATAGCTATGCAATTTATAATCACCTAGGTAACAGTGCTCAATGCCAAGCAGCAGCTGCAAAGGCAAATAAAATATTAGCATGTATTAAAAAGGATATAGAAGAAAGGGAAGGAAATATAATTCTGCCACTATACAAATCCCTAGTATGCCCTCATTTGGAATACGCAGTACAATTTTGGGCACCACTTCATAAAAAGGACATTTTAGAGCTGGAAAAAGTACTGATTAAGCAAATTAAAACATTTTCTCTAGAACAAAAAGGCATCTAAGAGGGAATATGATTACCTTATATAAATGTATCCAGGGTCAATACAAGGCTTTGTCAAGTGAACTTTTTGCGCCAAGAGGTTTTCAACTGACAAGAGGACATCCTTTGCGGTTAGAAGTAAAAAGATTCCACCTTAAAGGAAGAATTTTATGCTAACTTTAGCAGATATTTGAAGGGTGTTGACTCAAAAAAATCAAATGCTTGCAAACTCAAGAGATTTAGCAAACATCAGTGTCAGTTTGTTAATGTTTATTTTGGTATTTTGTAATGCAAAATAATGTTTTCATGCACTACATATTCTCCTCAGATGCATTCATAATACAGGAAACTTAAATATGCCCACTGAAGTGATATATTGCTCTTTTGTAAGAACTAGATTATGATCATTTGAATTATGTATTAGAAAATTAAAAAAGGGGTCAATGAAGAAGTGTCATTGTCTAACACTAAACTTTTACATACCTTAGTATAAGCATCTTAAATTCAAGTGATAAAAGCCTTAGCATTAAGGATTCCCTATTTTGGCTATCACCATCTAGAAGTGAACACTACAATTAGTAGTGTTTTTTCCACTACAACTTCAGTGGTCATTTTAATGTGCAGATAATAAATAAAAAATTTACCTGTACAGAAATCCCTGGAGATGTAGGTTGCCCATGAACAGGCTCAGGAAGTGGCTCTGGGGGAGTAATTATAGCTGGGGGGCTTTCTAATTCCAGATTGTAGCTCAGAACGACATGAAGACAATCTTTCAATGATGGTGAACTGCTGAATTCTGAGGCTAGTGTATAATGCAGAGATGTAACATAGGTAGGGATGGTTTTCTCAGTTTGTAGTCTTTTGGTTTCCTTTGTACACCAAAATGTTCTACCTGGATGCCATGTTTCGAAGTAGTACTGGAAAATATCTGCAGGACATACAGCCTTGAACTCATTCAGGTAACGATTGTAGACCTTTAATGAGCACGTATGGAGAAGGATGTGCAAAACAGTCTTAATCTGGGCTTGTGAGGCAAGTGGAAGATGAGAACATTTTTCCTCCAATAACTGTCCAAGTAACAAAAAGCAATGTCTTATTGTTATTTTAGGTAAAAGTGTCCCCATATCAAAGGAATCCCCTATTGCTGGATGTACAGTTATGAATTTAATCTGAGCTTTCATTTTTGGTATACTTTGTAAGATAGAAACAATGAGAAACCTTAATGTATCCGGGTTATTTGTTTTTGAAATACAGGCCGCACACATCTTCCAACCTGAGATATCATCTTCACAAGAGACACTGTATAAATTAAAACCAGGGCAAATATTACTTAGGAAGTCTACATAAAGGTGTTTAGGAAACGTTTGAGCAAGGTCTTGCATAACTGGTGACATTATAAAAATATTCTTCACAGTGACAGTGTTTTCTATAAACACCAGTTTAATTTTGGTCTTTGGATTAGAGATGAAAAATGTGTCGAGCTCTGATAGGATCTGAGCTTGGTCTTCAAAAAAATTAGAAATCATTGATAAAAGTTTAGCCAAGTCACTGCGATCGAGGAACTTCCGCGAAATGTCATTAGCCATAAAGGCAATTCCAGCCAGGAGTGCCATGTTTGAATCCAGTACTTAAGATGAAATGCTTCTTACTAGACGTTCTTCAAAATGCACAGCCCAAATTTTATAAAACCAAGTACTTCTAGAGATGGAAAAAATACAAAAGATTAATTGTTTTATTATTGCTTAGCACAAATAGATTTAATAATTTTACAAAGTTTAAATTGTGAATAACTAGATGTTAATGATTAAGTTAAACCATGACAAGATAACATCAATGATTTCTTCAAAACTTAAAAAAAAAAAAAAAAATGAATCAATGTACAACATAAAGTACAAATATATCCTAGTTTGTATTTCAAAATATGAATTCCTTGCTGAAATTACCACAGGTAGGTCCATTTAGAAAGGTTCCTCCACGTACGCTTGCTAGGAAACATGAAATCTACAATTGAAGAGACACTCTGATAAGACATTCAGAGATGTCCTTGTCCTACTCCAAAGAAAAGCAAGACACACATGGCCTGAAAAATTAAAAAAAAAAAAAAAAAAAAAATTATATATATATATATATATATATATATATATATATATATATATAATGAAAATCAGCTTGTTAGTTGGTAACGACGGTATGAGAACTTGTTCAAACACAAAAGAAAATATTTATTTGTGATGTAAAAACAAAAAGGTGAACTGGTTTAGTGTCAGTTGTTGATGTTCTATGTTTGTGTATGTCCTGTGTCTGTTTTGTCATGTTTGTTTTATGTGGACCCTGGTTTGATTATTCCATAAGTATATTTGAACAAAATACACTGTGATTGACAGTTTAATAATCTGTGACATATCGCTGTACAGCTAATTGGCTGCTCATAGACAAACATTATAGCCCACATCATTATAGCCCACATCTGCAAGCTGTAAACCATTTGACTTATCTAGTTTTGTGTCTGCTTATGTTAGTTTTATTAAATCTCAATATCCATTATGAACAAGAAACAGGTCTAGGGGAGATTGGCTCTGTGATTGGTTAGTTGATGTCTGTGGTTTACCTCTACCAGTATATATATATATATATATATATATATATATATATATATATATATATATATATATATATTAATGGACATCATACTGATATAGCCTCTGTATTACCTGCTGGACCCTTATTAATCAACCAGTATGCAAATTCACCTAGTCTTTTTGACATTTCTTCCCTTAATGAAGTGGATTTGCCACTACCGTGAACAAAAGCACTCTGTATTTTTTTAGAACTAGCCAACTTTTTCCCTCTAGGAGATTAGGTTTGAAAGTAGAAGACCTCCATTGTTTGGCGACACAGGTGATTATGAAGAGAGAATAAAATATTTTGTACCTCCACCGTATCTTATTATTACACCATTCACTCATTTGTAATCACGCATATATATCCTATATCCATACATAGCACAGTACATATAGGGTCCATTTTGAACTCAGTTTCTAGGATGTTTTTCTGTGACATTACTCGTTATCAGCCCTAACAGACAACCGTGTGTATGTAAATGTAACCCTGTCTGCTAAGGGAGCTATGTGCGGTGTGATTCATAATGAGATCAGACCACTGCATATAAGTTCCCTTGATATATGGGGTACTCTCCAATAAAGAAGCCCGATTTGACGTCCTACTTACACATAATAATTACACATAATACAAAAACTAACTGTGTATTAGTTCAGTGTGTGCAAAACAACTTGTGGGTTTTAAAACAAAATAATTTTGTTACATTTCTAAAAAAAATTTATGCAAAGTATAAATTGTTTTTTTTAAATAGAAAATAAAAGAAAGAAAGAAAGAAAGAATAGAGGTACAAAAACATTACACAGTCTATTCAGTGTTTCCTCACTAAACCATTTCCTGTCTGTACTCATTGCCAATCATTATACTATTAGGTGAGGGAGGAAACCTATTACTGACAAATCCCTTCTTTACCGGAGTATCTACCTTACACGCCATCAGGTGACTGCAGCTCTAGTATCTGCTTCCTGTGGTCTCCACCAGACTCTACATAAATACTCAGTGCCAAGAGCATCAATACTATAGGAATCTGTATACAAACAATACAAACTGAAAAAATAAGTCACACTGAGAGGCCGATCAAAACTCCAGTTTACTTCAGGAACTAATCCCCACATTACCAAGAAGTTACAGTCCCTGTATAGTCTTGTCTTAGAATGGACACAATGTGCTGACCCAACTGCTTCTATTATCTGCACATTGTTTCTATATAATCCATGAGTATATATAAAAGTGTGTGTGTGTTCGTTCCATATCCGGACTCCTTAGTTCTACGTGTATCTATATAGATACTCCATCCCGACTCCTTAGCTCTACGTGTATCTATATACATACTTCATCCCTGTAGCGGAGAGGAAATATTCCCCAGGTTATCTCCGCTTATAATCCCAGTGAGGCTCAGGAACAAGTAAATGGTAAATCCACAGGCAAGGTTTCCAACAGGTAAAATAATAGCAATATCCCAACCGCAATCCCAATAACTGGACGACACTTTATCTGTAACAGGATTATCTATTAGCCTAGGTCTGCCATAGTCTGGCTAATATTCTGCAGAGCATAAACCAACATAAATTTATTTTAACACAAGTACAACATACAGTTATGCGAATGCAGCTTATTCACAGTAAATTGCAGGACAGCCCAGTGCCATCCGCTACAATCCCCTGACTCCTTAATTCTACCTGTATCTATATACATACTCCATCCCCTGACTCCTTAGCTCTACGTGTATCTATGTACATACTCCATCCCCTGACTCCTTAGCTCTACGTGTATCTATATACATATTCCATCCCCTGATTCCTTAGTTCTACGTGTATCTACAGTATATACATACTCCATCCCCTGACTCCTTAGTTCTACGTGTATCTATGTACATACTCCATCCCCTGACTCCTTAGCTCTACGTGTGTCTATATACATATTCCATCCCCTGATTCCTTAGTTCTACGTGTATCTACAGTATATACATACTCCATCCCCTGACTCCTTAGTTCTACGTGTATCTATATACATACTCCATAGCCTGATTCCTTAGTTCTACGTGTATCTATATACATACTCCATCCCCTGACTCCTTAGTTCTACGTGTATCTATATACATACTCCATCCCCTGACTCCTTAGTTCTACGTGTATCTATATACACACTCCATCCCCTGATTCCTTAGTTCTACGTGTATCTATATACATACTCCATCCCCTGACTCCTTAGATCTACGTGTATCTATATACATACTCCATCCCCTGACTCCTTAGATCTACGTGTATCTATATACATACTCCATCCCCTGACTCCTTAGCTCTACACGTATCTATATACATACTCCATCCCCTGACTCCTTAGTTCTACGTGTATCTATATACATACTCCATCCCCTGACTCCATAGTTCTACGTGTATCTATATACATACTCCATCCCCTGACTCCTTAGTTCTACATGTATCTATATACATACTCCATCCCCTGACTCCATAGTTCTACGTGTATCTATATACATACTCCATAGCCTGATTCCTTAGTTCAACGTGTATCTATATACATACTCCATCCCCTAATTGTTTGCTCTACGTGTATCTATATACATACTTCATTCCCTGACTCCTTTGAAAAAGCACATATTAAACATTAAAAATGTTGCTTTTTGGTATAAAAATATAAGTAAACCTGTTTACACTTCACTGAACCCAACAGGAAATGCAGAGAGCACACTCCAGTCTGTAGATCTTATTGGCTGGGGAGGGCACGCCCGCAAAAGCAGGTAAAATTCTGTTTTTTTTTGTGCTCTCAGACTTTTATTTGAGCAAGGAAAGAACACACTTTCTGAGACATGTTTTTTTTTTTCATGTCCCTTTTAATTTTAATAGAGGGACTGACAAATCCAGAGGCCTGACAGTTGCTGGCTCTTAACACTGATGTAATTTTAATTAGATCTATATACATACTTCTGTCTCTGGCTCCTAAAATTGTGTGGATGGCTCCTCACCAGTGTTGTCAGCTGCTACATCTGACATACTACTATTTTAATGTGATATGTTTCAATGTGATGCTCTAGAAATCATCACATATTATAATTGTCTAACTACGAATCGTCGTCACACTGTTTGCGTGGTCCGTGCGACTTAGTGATGAGCGCCTGCCGGCGAGCCGTTAAACCTGGAGCACTTATGAGACGCGGGACTTAGAAATAAAAGATACAAGATTAGCAGCCGAACAAAAAACCTGAAAAACACACTAACTACACCTAAAAAAATTACAAAAACATCACAGACAGCATGGGGCAACAGCCAGGACGTCTGTGAGTGAGCTGGAACGCAAATTTAACTTGATTTAGACAAAAACGAGGCTACACGGCCCTGGGCCGCACAAAACGCGCAACACTTTACACATAACACTACGACCTACAAGATACACGATTACAAAAGCCGGAAAATGCTCACGAGACGCGTAACACAATAACATTACAACTATACAATGCCGCTTTACACAATAAACCAACGGCTTTACCTCGCGGACACAGCCTATTTAGAATGCGCACTTGGAACATTCATTACACTTTATAAGCAGGGCACTAACACTCACAATGTATAGTCTATGCAGACGCAAAATACAAACAGATTGTTAGCTCTTCAGCCTATTGCTCGCTGCATATATCAATTATAAATAAAGTATATTTATTTATTGCAGAAATAATTATTACTTAATAAATAAATCAATTATTAATTAACTACATATACATAGAAATATATATCTCTCTGAGGAACAAAAGTACACCACATGAGAGGCTCGCAATGAGCGCCGAAGGTCCTCACAGTATAAAGCGGTTTCAATTACGTCTCAAACAGCATTCCCATGGCTTTTAAATTTTATTGACCGTCATTTTTTGATGGGCAAGTCGCTAGTTATTAATAGTTAAACTAAACAAAAGTGAAACCTTATATTTGAGACATGACTTAGTTCCTATAGTGATTAATTCCTAATGTAGGATAGGGCTGGTGTAATAACTCCCCACTGTTGTGTGTGTGTGTAGCATATGCTGTGAGCGCACTGACTGAATTACGAAGCTAAATGATGTGTGTATATAAGGGCACATGAGGCGTATTGTACTTATAGAGTTAACCCTTTGGTGGTACCAGCAGGCACAGGTGAGCACATTATGGTCCGTCACACACTCACAGATCCCCAGCCCTGCTACCCCAACTGACCAGCTCCATTATGCTGCGCCGCCTCTTCCGAAAGACACAGGGTTAAAGTTGCGTGAGATCACGTACATGCGCAGCATCTCCTCGGCTTCAAACACCCGACGCACTGACGCTAGTACTGCTCCGTCCGACAGTGGTGCACAGACTGCCGGGAAAAGCGACAAGCGGAGAGGCGCTGCGTGACGTAGATTGGGGGCGGAGTCTGTTTTCCTTTTTAGGTTAATGATAAACAAAGTTTCAGTTTTTGACAGTTATTTATAGATTGAGTTTACTTTAAAATAACACACAGGTCCTATTATACATAATGACATGCAATACAAATACATTATATACACAGATGTTACTTTTTGTTTGATTATGGGGATGTTATCTGTCTATTTAATACAACATTGTGTGTTAGTGGTAAAGGTGTAAAGTGTTGTGTTCAGACTGATCAGATTGGATGTGATGTCTGAGTTAGAGTCTGGGGCCTTTATATAGATGGGAAGAAGATCTATGAACAGCTGCTAATCATACACACAGGTGGGGTATAGTCAGGGGGATAGGAGCCCCAGATCTGGGGGGATAAAGTTTATAGAGATAAAAAAAAAAACACTGTGACCCTGAGTGGTGCAAATCGTCTGTACTCCCAGGACATGCAGCCTCCAAGGGAAGAGAGGGCAGGTCAACCAACACGGGAAGAGAGGTCAAGCCAACCAACACGGGAAGAGAGGTCAAGTCAACCAACGAGGGAAGAGAGGTCAGGCCAACCAACGAGGGAAGAGAGGTCAGGCCAACCAACGAGGGAAGAGGGGTCAAGCCAACCACTGAGTAAAAAGGCAACATACAATAGTGGCGCACTAAACAATATAAACGTGTCAGAATATCAAAGGAATGGTATTTGTCCACCCCCAATGGAAGCCATGATCTGAGGCAGTACGGGTTCTTGGAACAAGATTTAGTATGTGAACCAAAACAAGGTAGCGAACAAATGTTAAGTACTGAAGCAACACCTATTATATAGTACTCACAAATGACCGGATAATATTAGATTTCCCCATGCCCCCCCCCCCTTTGTGTCTCTCCCCCCCCCTCCCCTGTATCTCCCCCCCCCCCTCTTCCTCCCCTGTGTCTCTTTCCCCCTCCCCTATGTCTCTTTACCCCCTCTCCCTCCCCTTTGTTCCCCCCTCTCCCATTTTTCTCCCCCTCTCTCCCATGTGTCTTTTTGCCCCCCTCTCCCTCCCCTGTGTCTCTTTCCTCTTCTCCCTCCCATGTTTCTTTTTGCCCTATATCTCTCCCCCTCTCCCTCCCCTGTATCTCTCCCCCCCCCCCTCTCCAACTCGCAACCTTCGGCACCCATTGCAGGCCTCGCAATGAGCGCCATCGGCGCCCATTGCGGGTCTCGGCATGCGCTATGCGCAACCCGCAAACTTTGCGAGCGTTACAGTACAACAACTATATTAGTGACTAGTAATTGTTTCTCTCCCTCCCTTGTATCTCTCCTTCCTCCCCTGTGATTTGCTTCAGTGTGGTAGGGTACGTCTCGCACAAGATGGACAGCATTTTGAACATTACACCTAAAATGTTGTAAGAGTGTGGTTGTGTTATGTAAGATTCTACTTCCATAATAAAAGATTTGGAATAGATTACAAATTCTTCAAAAAAGGGTGTTACTTCTGCCTGACATGGATATCATTTGTTTAGTCTTGTTAAAACCTATTATATGTGTGTGACTAAATAAACATTATGTTGAAATGTGCCAGGCCAGTTCATTGGATACCTCCCAATATTGTGGGCAAAGATGGCTATGTAACCATTCTTATGGAATGCAAGTGATATTTTATTACATTAGGTATTTCTTTAAGGACTTATTGTTGGGGAATACAATCCTCAATTGCTGTTATGGTGGAACAGCGAAATCACATATAATAGTTGTCAAACTGCGAGACGTTGACACGCTTTGCGAGGTGCGTATAAACTTATGGCTTGCAAGCCTCACAAAGCATGGCGAGCCGTTAACGCGTAGGAGGGCGCTCATCGATGCTAGCCTCGCAAAGTAAGGCGAGCTGTTAAACCTCAGCACTTAGCCGATGAGCGCCAAAGGCGCTCTTCGCTGCGAGCCTCGCAAAGCAAGGCAATTTGTTAAAATTAAATGTTAAAAAATACGAGACGCAGGACTTAGAAAAAAAAAAAATAAGAGATGCCAGAAATTACAAGATTAGCGGCCGAACGACGAGAAGCAAAAAAACAGAAAAACACACTAAATACACCCCAAAAAATTACAAAAACATCACAGACAGCACAGGACAACAGCCAGGACGTCTGTGAGTGAGGTGGAATGCAAATTTAACTTGATTTAGACGATTTTCGACACTCGTAAGGAAAAAATGGCCGCCGAAAAAAATGAAAACGAGGCTACATGACCCCGGACCACGCAAAACGTGTAGCACTTTACACATCACACTGTGACCTACAAGATACACTATTACAAAAGACGGAAAATGCTCAGGAGACGCGTACCACATTAATAACATTACGACTATACAATGCCGCTTTACACAATAAACCAACGGCTTTACCTTGCGCACGCAGTCTATTTAGAATGCACACTTCAAGCATTCATCACACTTTATAAGCAGGGCACCAACACTCACAATGTATATTCTATGCAGACGCAAAATACAAACAGATTGTTAGCTCTTCAGTCTATTGCTCGCTGTATGAATTATAAATAATTAAAGTATATTAATTGATTTAAGAAATCATTCATTATTACTTAACTACATATACATAGAAATATATCTCTCTCTCAGAGGACCAAAAGTACAGGACAGGAGAGGCTCACAATGAGCGCCGAAGGTCCTTACAGTACAAAATGGTTTCAATTATGTGTCAAACAGCATTCCCATGGCTTCAAATTGTATTGCCCCGTCATTTTTGACGGGCAAGTCGCTAGTACAATAATATTTATGACAGGTAGAACTGAAAAACACCATAATTTCAAAACCATTGATTTAGTAGAAACTACATCTTATTCATAATACCAATATTATGGCAGCAGTTGCTTTCAAGGCAGAACAGCAAATAAATATAACAATGTTGTCACTATTTTAGAAATAAATATGGCACAAATAGAGGTGCTTGGTTTACATTGCAGCAGAGTACAATTAAGTTTAATTTGCTAGTAATATAGCGAAAGTCCCAGCTGGATTCTGAGTCTATACAATATATGAACAATAGTAACTATAAAATTAGAGCCATGAGCAAAAGGTAAGACTTCCACTGAAGTTCTAGTACAGATCCTTCTTTGAATACATGTGAAGATCAATTGCCTTGGTGAAATGACCTACTTGATGGAATAGTTTATTGGATCAAAGTCTCTTATTATCAGAAACACATAATTTTCCTGGCTTATATGATCCTGTCTCGCAGCAATTAATTGAGAGGCCTTATTAGGACACACAATGCTTGTGCTATAGTCTAAACCATAATAAGGCCATATTTTTATACATTTATTAAAGAATAATCAGTATCTTATAAAGCCTATGTTTTCTCATCTAAAACACATAATTAGTGGGCTAAAGATTATTGCAGTGATTCTAATATAGACTTGAAAAAAACTTTTACAATTATTTTTCTTTTACTATCATATCAGGACAAGTCAGACTGATCCCATAGTTGTTCAATTCAAAATAAAGGGCAAGTGGAGTTCTAAATGAATGGTGTGAGCATAAAGCCTTCATTTAAACCTGTCGGAGACAATGTCTTTAGGTAGACTATCCATCTAGATTCACTTTGTAGCAATTTGATGTCAATATTGCCTTTATGTTTGTTGATGGCTATCTTTTCAATTTCACAAAATCTTAAATCCAGTACATCACCCTAATGCTGTCGTTTGACTTACCTATCTACCGGTACATCAGAATGGTTATTAATTGAATTAATGTGTTTCAAGATCCTCCTCCATAGTTGGCTGGTTTTGCCAACATATTAGTGGCCACACCGACAAACAATTAAAAAAAATAACCGATGTAGTGCAGCAATTGATAACATATCTTATTTTAGATTCTCAAGTTCCTGAATGTATTTGTCGGGAGCATATATGTACAAGGTTTACCCCCTTTGCAAGGTTTTGTGTCAGCCAGTCCAAGTTCTGCGATTTAGGTACCGAGTAGTGACTATGTACCACTTTATCTGTAAGGCTGGGGCCCTTCTAAATGTTATGGAGGGCTTGCTCTATACAGCCTTACTTAGATCCTTGTAAGCGAGCAAGATATGCCAATGTTTCTGTAAAATGTTTTGAATCTTATCACTAAAGGGCTCCTTTATAATTTATGCCCTGCAAATCCCAAGGATCATGTATTCAAATCCCGTAAGTATGAGTATAAATAAAAACATGCATCATAGTTACAATTAGCATCATCTATAATAGTTGACAAACTTGAGCAACGCCTGCAAAATGCATTCTGCACAGGCGTTACTCATATGCCAACTGCGGGCAAACGAGGAGGAGGGGGGAGTAGAAGAGAGGAAGAGAGGGGGAAGGGGAGATCAAACGTTATGAGATCAAACGTTATGTCCAAACATACTAATATGTACCGCACAGCATACCTGTGATTTCTGGAATGTTTAGAGATGGTACACTCCTCACTAATGCCAGAATTAATACTGGAAGCAAAAGTTGTGGTTTGACCTATAAAGATGTCCCCGTGATTTCACAGTAACTTGATTGGCGTCTATGTTGTCATGGAGACCTAGTTGACATCACTGTTGCCTAGGAGATGCCCAGGTTACACCCCACAGCTGAAATCGAATAATTAATCAGGTTGCCCATTAAACCCCTCAATTAGGGAGGAGAATTATGAAGGGGGTCACGTGGGTGGATTCTTTTGTGTGTTTGTAAAATATCTGTGTAAGAAGAATAAAGTCTGAGTCTGTCTGACATACTAAGAAAGGTGTGAGCTGCTATTTCTAAGAAAGGCATGAGCTGCTATTTCTTGTATTTTGTGTTATCCTAACTAAGGGATTAAAGTTACAGTCTGCAATAAACCTGCTTTTCTGCTTCTCTATGAATGATGTTTTGATGCCGGGTGCTGAGATGAACACAAGATCACAACCTAAGAGATTCTTCCTGTAAGCAGGAGAGTCTTGTGGTGCACAGGGCCCCTCGTCTCTGGGTCGTGACAAGAGGCGTATAGATTTAATTCTGAATTATATTGTGTGTGGTTTGCAGTATGTATGGTGATACTATATACATAATGGTAATTGATTGAATTGAGGCAAAATAAACAATTATGATACAAATGTATATAACACAGACACTAACATTAATAAGGCTTCATCAACTGTGTTACTAGTATTTACACATGTACTGATAATACATTACTTACAGCCCCATTAAATTCGAAGCCCGTAGCAGCATCGGCACACCCGCAAAGCCTCTGTGCTTGAAATTCTGCTGTGTCAAAGAGCTATTACATTGAACCATGCCGTGAGTTACAGGCCGTAGACGGAAGCCGTTAACCCTTTCCGGGCACGCAACCTGTAAAGGGTCTGGCCGAGCCGCGATCGCCCCCCAATACCCATTTGCTGTATAACGTAGTGAGACACAGGCCTCTCAGCCAATAGAAAGCGGTGATGATTGACAGAGGGAGATTATACATTTGCATTCCACACGCCCATGCGTTGACTGTGTTGTATTTTCTTTCTAAGTAGCATGGAGGTTCCAGAGTTGGTGGTTGGTTTCGAGTTATAGAAAGAGTAGGAGAGTTTGGAGAGAAGTATTTTGTGGTTTTGTTCATTTATATGCTATTACATACGATTTTACACCTAATTCTTGATTACACATATTTACAGATTACACATATTTGCAATACACATATTTTAAAGAACACACATAGAGACATATAGAGTTAGGTCACTCCATACACACACACACACCCATCACATCCCCCAAAAGTTATTGATTACACATAATACACACATTTTTTTCCATTCTACATATACAGCAACACTAATTTTTATTTATCCTTATTTTCTTTTTGGGATTATAATGGAGGGGGGGAGGAGGGGAGAGGAGTGGAGAGGTGGGGAGGAGGAGAAGAGGAGAGGCGAGGAGGAGAGGTGGCCATGGGGAGAAGTGGTGGGGAGGAGGAGAGGGGTGGTGTGGAGGAGGAGGAGAATGGGAGTTTAGAGGAGGTGGTGGGTGGTGGCAGGGTGGCCCGAGCTAAATGCAAATATAGGAATATAGGAGAGGAACAGAGGGGAAGGGCCTGATCCCCGAAGGGGGGGGGTGTTCGTTCGGGGTTAGGGACAGGCCTCAGGGACAGGTTAGGGAGGGCAAGAGACTAAAGGCAAGCACAGGGCCCACAATTATATAATGCTTTCCGTGGCCACACTGTCATCCTTGAAGGGGGGGGGGGGGAAAGCCAGGGCCTAGGACATGGAGGAGGTAAAAGCTGAGGTTACAGAGGAAGGCACAGCGCCAAAGGATGTGAGGTCCGTCAAGCACTGGCTTGATGACATTAGCACCAAGGTGAGGAGGATGATGGTTAAGGAGGACAAGAACCAGACATTGACCTATAATGAGTGGGAGAAGGTCACCAAGGACCTTGTGAGACAGGTGCCTGCTGCTGGAGCTTCAGGCCTGGTAGCCCAGCAGGACCCAGCCTCCATGTCAAGTGAATTTCACATACACCACGTGCCAGCAAATGTGCATAACGCACACTACACATGTACATGAAACTGAATTAACAAGGGATAGGTGTATGCGTCACCTGGCCACGCCCCATGGGCCTCCATCACCCACATCAGGCCAGGCTGCGCAGGCAGTGATATTTTGTATGCAGATGGCTACCTCCCATTACATCGTCCATGATCCTCTTCTCTGTGGACACGTAGGGTTCTGTTGAACATGTCACCAATTGATGGTCAATGAGGAATGTTATTCAGAAGAGATGCTGCAGTCTTTATGATTTTTAGACTTATTTTGTAGGTTTTGTCTTTTTTTTCTCTTTTAGGTACAATTCAAGTCCATGAAGGCATCTCCTGCAACTGCAAGCATTGTGAAGGAAATGTATGAGGTGTAAAGTTTCACAGTGCCTCTCCTGGTCCCATTGTGGATTGCAAAGTGGTGGTGGTGAAGGAGCTTGTGTACCTGAATGAAGCTGTGAGCTATACCATGTAGGGCCAGTGTAGGTGGGCAGGTGATAGCAGAGAGGTCAGACAAATCCCAGTCCACTAGAGAAGGAGCTGGCAACCCACTCCAGTATCTTTGGCATGCAAACCTTGTGGAACAGCACAGGCAGAGACCTAGCTATTTGTGCTGCAGTCCATAGGGTCACAGAGAGTCAGACACGACTGAAAGACTGAACAACTAATCAAATGTTCCCCTGGTACTAGATCTATGTGATGTTGCGGTGTAATATGGCAACTATTTGTTTTCCTAATGTAGATGTGATGAGCGAGATGTATATGCAATCATATATATATTCCTGGGTTCACATTAGAGCCTCTGTGAGTGAATTAGGGTTAATATAGCATCAGTTTCATGTTTTTGTGTTGCAATTTAATCAGGTAGTGTGTCTTTAATTGCTATATGCATATTGCAGCATGGCTTTTCATATTGACATATGAATGACCATTCCAACATATGATGAAATCAAATATTTTTTAAATGCCTATTTTGTATGTGTGGATTATTGTGCAAGTAATTGTAATGCCCTTCCATGCTTCCCACATATGTTAAATTCCACTGGTGTGTTTATAGTGTTTTTTACAGTGATGAGAAATTGTCTGTAAACCCGTTGCGGGTCCTATTTGGAGGCCGTAATATTTTTGCCTCCATTTTCGGATTGCGGGCTTGAACGCCAGGGCGTCTTTGGGAATTCATTGCAGTCTAATAGTGTGATTTGAACGTAACAGTTATGGGTTTGACAGACCAAGGGATTTGCGGCCGCGGAGTTCAGATTTCGACGTCCCGTACGGTTTTTCCACTCTTAACCCACATGTTGTGAATCTTCCTGCATAACCAATTATTTGTTGATGGTAATGTAGCCCCATGTTGTACCTCCCTTGTATATACTGAAGAAAAGAAGCTTTTTAGCTCATCTGCCTTTTCCTGGTAAGTAATTATCAGGCGGCCTGTGTCACATTGTAATGTTCCTATAGCTTCCTTCCAGCCTTCTTCCCATTAATATATTTAAAAAAGTATTTCAGGGTTAGTCTTACTCTCCTTTGCAACTAAATTTTCATGTTATATTTTAGCCAGTCTAATAGCTAATTTGCACGCCTTGTTGATTTCCTTGTACTTACATAAAGCAGTCTCTGTCCCCTCTTGTATAATTTAAAGTTTTTTACTCTGTATCTTGATCATTAAATCATTGTTAAGCCACACTGGATGTGATTTACTCCTTTTACTTTTATTCCCACATGATATTATTATTATTAACTTTTCTTTGTAACATGCCAACAGATTCCGTAGCATTGTACAGGGGATAATAACAAGGAACAATAAAAATGTTAACTGCAGAAAATGAAAGGCTCTGTTTTGCTTAAAATCTTAATAGAACAGGCTTTTTTTCCAAAGCACCCTACAAGATTAGAACTCGCTACTTACAATCTAAAGGGAGTGAAAGAGGCAGAAACCTAGGAAGAAAGGATGAGTAGCAAGGTCAGGTAGGAATGAAAGCTTGATTAGGTTAGGAGGTGTGCAAAGAAAAAGGAAGGGGACCGACGGTGTCAATGGAGATGAATTGTTCTAGTATGTAATGTTATCTGACCCTAGTGGTCAGATAATATTGCCTGCAAATGGGAAAGTCTGTAGTAATTTGACTGCTATATTGCTGCAACAATTATACATGAAGTGGTTACAGGAGATAGAGTGAATTAGGTAGGAGCCAGATGATGTGTGTAAGGGTCTATCCTTAATGGTGGATGATCTGCAGAGGTAATTTGAGGCCTGCGATGATTGCAAAAGAAGGATAAAGTATTAGGTGTATAGGAAATAAGAGAGGGGTGGATGGTTAGGGAGGGGTTTAGGCTTACAGAGTGGGGGATGGAACATTCAGACATGGTAGAGGGGGAACAAACTAAAATATTGATTATGGTTACATTAAAACAAATCAAAGAGGAAGCATGGCAATATAAGCATGTTGATAGAAGCACTGTACATCTCTTCTCAATGGTGGATAAAATGCAGATGGAATGAATCAGTAGGAGCCAGGTGCAGAATGAATCAGATTGGAGCCAGGTGATGTGTGTAAGGGTGATAAGCATGTATATTTAGTAAGGCTTTAAATGTTGTCCATTTATGTTCAGTATTTTTACCTATCAGTTATTTGTCTTGGTCTATACTTTGTATTAACTCTACCCACAAACATTCATTATTATCGCTAGTTCCTGCATAAATATCTTCTCTGACTATAGGCTTAAATTCAAGCTTAACATACAGGCAAATCCCTCCTCTTTTACTATTGCCCCATATGTTTCCTAAATAAGTTATAACCATCCAGATTAACAGTCCAGTCATGAGAATCATCCCACCATGTTTCAGTACTGCCTATTAAATCCCATTTCACATTAACTGCTAATAATTCAAACTCACCCATTTTTCCAGGCAAGCTTTTGGCATTAGCAAGCATACACTTTATGTTTTTATGCGTTTGTAGTTTTTATGTGCCTGCCACTATAATTGAGTTACTCAGCAATATTGACTATACTAATCCTCCCCCTTTTCCACACCCATGACTAGTTAATTCATTCCTTAACCCCTCTACATTTTCTACCATATTACTTATATCTAGTCCCCCCCCCCCCCCACCTACTAAAAACTCCTCCAGCCTTTCTACCATCCTTTCTCCTAGCACACAAGCTCCCTCATCATTAAAGGGTAAAGTCAGAAATCAGACCAGTGCTCTAAAAACCAAAACCCCTCTTTGGTGCACCACTTTTTTAACCACGCATTTACCTCCCTCCTTCTGTCTCTCTGGATTAGCACATGGCACTGGTAGTATCTCAGAGAATACTACCTTGGAGGTCCTTGTCTTATTCCCTAGTTCTCTAAAACCATTCTTTAGGACACTCCATCTTCCACTAACTTTCTCATTGGAACCTATATGGACCAAGACAGCTGGTTCATTTCCAGCCCCTCATACTAATTTATCTACCTGATCCACAAAATTGCCAAAAGTAAAAGGAGCCAGTTGCTCCTTGTGAAAGACACACAATGATTGCTGCTCCATGAGCAGCTTACCTGGTCTATAGATCAAACCTACTTAGGTATTTGTTCTCAGAATAAGCGCCTACATACATTCACAAGAAATTCTGATGACAACCCTAGCTTTTGAGTTTTATTAGACCAGCAAAAAATAAAGATTGTCCTGACCAAAGTCGAGCTACAAACAAATGCCGACAAGGCAAGGCAGTTGTAGTATAAATGGTGCAGCTGCAGGTTGTCATCTCTTTGTTAACTGTGAAAGAACAGATGCCCCCATCCAAGGAAAATCCATTATCACTCTCTTTAAGGTCATAGATACCGTGTTTAGCAAGACTCAGTTCTTCCTCTATCTGGCTGGCAGTCTCAGTTGAACATGCTGATCTGTAAAGCATTATAATGTTGTCCAGGTTTACCTCTCTTACTTCACTTTTTAATCTCTGTAAATCTAGAAGTCCTCGCACACAAACTGATAATGAAAGTGGTGGATTAAATATAGAATGCAGCTTCTGAATGTGAAAATTCATATGGTTTATAAAGCAACATTCAAGCTTTTTCTCAAATGCCCAGCACTCAACCCACATTCTCTTGTTTTGATTCCACTTCAGAAAGTACTGCAGAAAGTTCATAGGACACACACTTTCCAAGTCACTCAAAACTTCCATATATGAGTTGGCAGAGTCAGCGTATGCCAATTTATAAAGCAGAGTGTGAATCTTTTCCAGCTTTGGGATTTCTAGCAGGTTTGCTTTCTTGCATAGGTTCTCTAGCACCTGAGTTCGACAAACCTGTATTTTGCAAGAAGGCAAAACTTCTTCAAGAGAATCAACATCAGTGATGCTAGCTCCTGTTGTTAGGCACTCTACTTTGAGCTTGATAGAGGGAACACTCTGAACCAAAGAAGTCACTATGAAGAATACTAGGCCTGGGGTCTCTTTCCTGGTTATACAGTAGGCACACACTCTTCCATTTCCATTGGCATCCTGACACAGCACAGTATAGAGTTCAAACTCTTCATTTACGTTGAGTACTTTGTCCATGTACAGAACCCTAGGAAAAGACTCTACCATATTCCCCATATGGGAGGTAGATATGAAAATGCTATTGAGAACCGCAGCATCCTCTTGAAATACTAATTTTACTTTGGGAAGAAATTCATCTTTGAAAAGAAGGTCCAATTCCTTTAGTAGGTCACACATTCCCTGATCCTTGGCTTTGCTATAGTCCTCCAGACTCCATATAATATCAGGAGATAGGAAACGCTTTGAGACATTATTTGTTATACGGATTGGCAATCCCATGCTAGCCTCCAACTGGTGACGTTTGAAGCAATGAGAGAACTCCAGTTCTGACAATTTATGGTTGTGCACAAGTTTTGCTGTAATGACCACCAGACGATCCCTTTTTGGTCCTAATCTCAAGATGATGAAAGCTGGGCAATCTATTTTTTCTTGTCTATAGATGAAGTCAAATGAAAAAACAGAGTATTAATAAAGGATGGCAAACATTTACAATAACTAGAAACTAAATCTAGACTATTAAATGAAATGAGAAATATAAAATGATATAAATCAGTGCTAAAAATAATCTAACACCCCAGAAGAAGTATTATGACAGCAGATCATATATATCTATGGGGTGGGACTCAATCATCCCTACATAGAATGATGCAGCTCATCTGTTATAAAAGAGGGGATATACATGTACCTGCTGAAAAATACAATGGCGTGCACTGATAAATATTCTTTTAGATTGAATTAAGTTAATTCAAGTGCAAAAGTACTTGTTATTTAAGTTTTCAATTGCACCAAATATGGGATTTTTCTGTATCCCTCTTCACCACTATTCCATACATGCCACATTTTAGAGTAAATATTTATAAATCCTTCCCACTTACTTCTGGTTTCGGCGCATAGTGCTTTGCCCAACGTATTTGCCATGGTGTTTGCAAATTAATTTCACAAATCCGAACCTCAGGGTCTTAGAAACATTGGGACCATAGGGCTTTGGTTTCTTTCTGCAAGAGCGGAGTGGCTTCAAACTGCACATAATAAATAGCACTTTGTGTTTCTCTGACCAATCATCAAAGAAAGTGCAAAACTGTTGCCAGGTATGGAACTCCTGTCCCACATGCAGCTCCTCCATGTTCCTTATTAACCAACAGTTGGGAATTGAAAAAAGGAATGAAACCATTATTACTGTTTATTTACAGAGTGCCAAAATAGTTTGTTTACAATGGCTTTAGTTATTAAAGGGGGAAAAAAAGAATATGATTGAATTAATAAATATTTATATATAGTACAAAACTGTCAAATAATTAATTACACTATTGATTTTTTAAACTTCTAATACATTTTGTCTCTACATTTTGCATATTGTAAGTATTCTGACAATACTATTACAACTATTTTCATTGAACCTATTCTGTGCTCCCATTAATCTAGTTATCACCCTTGTATAATGCTATGATATATATTTAAAAGTATATTTAAAAAAACACATGTATGTCCATTAATCAACAGGTTCATAGGAATATGGCAAAAATAAAAAAATATACTTACAATATAAAAAATATACATTAATATATACTTACACCGTGAAGGTGGTACATTAATGCATGTGTAACAATAAATAAACGGACAAAAATATTTATTTTTGGTTTCTGTGGTCAAATGATCCTCTTCTCACTCCAAAGACTTAAAGGGCCAGTGTACACACTTCATATTAAACCTATTTTTTTTAAGTACTACTTCACAGAATGACCTGCAGCTAGGTATGGCATACATCTCCCACGGTCGCCATTGCATTCTCCCCCCCCCCCTCCCTTTACAGACCCGCTGTTTACGTTGCTAAATTTGTAATCATATGCTCAAGTATCATTCATTAAAATACTGCCTAGTCATTTAGATATAATAGGCAGGTATACTTTTTGGTTCTTATCTGCAGACAATGTTAGTCTCTTCTATAACATACAACAGTCAACTTGCATGACTGACACGTTTACCTGGTGTTGCTGCTACATCCCAGATTCACAGAACTGTATTTTGGAAGCTGAATTAGGTCTGGGCTCATATCATCATCAGTTAGTGGCACTGACTGAAGAAGAGTTTTCTGTTCTTCACACCAAGTGTTTAAAAAAGGGTTCATGTCTTCACAGCTGGAAAACTCTATAAACTCTAGACCATTTGTCTTTTCTTCTTTGCAGATCTGAAATTCACATAAATTACACTGTAAGTATCTGCAGCTAATTGATGCAGAGTCTCTGACAGTCATTGACAAAACAGTTAGAACTTATTATAAGCAATTACTACAATAGTCACTTTAGTTTTATAGAATATTCATACCATTCTCAGTTCCTTTCCTCCACTGTGAAGTTTGGACCAGGATCAAAGCATAATCCTGCAATATCATAACTGTGCAAATGACTGTGCCAGCTATTCTGGTAGCCCACTTCAAAAATAAAACTTGATGGGCAGAGTTGAAAATTACTTTATAAGCTGAGGGGGAGATGGATAGATGAGTTCATTGAAACACTGAACATTGCTCAGAGGACTCAGGTGGTGCCCCCGCCCAGGAAGCAGCTAGCAAGATGTGCTAGTGGGGCGTCCTAACGGATGGAGTCAGCGTGAGAAGAAGAGGCAGTCAGAGACTGCTCTCCTACAGGCTTAGCCTCCCGCCCGACAGCACTGAGCAGGGAAGAAAGGAAGGCAGTAGCCTAATCCCCCTGGTGGAAGCTCCCTGTGAGATGCGGCTGGTGTTGTGTGCTACAGACTGAGAGCTGGCTGTCACTGCTGTGGTTTTACAGCTGCTGGAAAAACAGCTTTAACCCCTAATGAGGTGAGAGCTGCTTGGGGATTGCTTCCAGCTTCCAGGAAGGGCCTTAGTGACAGTGGCTGGGTCTGGAGGAGAAAGCAAGGGGGCTGCCTATATTGAGTGGGGCCACTACAAATGAAGTATTGGGCTGTTAAGTCTCATGGATGAAATACCCAAGTTGTTGTGCGTAAAGAAAGCTGGTGCTTCCTATACTTGGGACTCAGCAATAAGCAACTAATAAAATGCAATAGAAAAATTGGAATAAAAGAGGTATTATTTGCTGAGGGGAATGGAATATCTATAATAAGATATATAAAGTGCAATCTGAAAATTCTCCCATGAAGAAAACTAAGAGAGAATGCCTCTTTAAAGGAACCTGTACAAAAAAATAGAAAAACACCGAAAAATAAAAAAAAATGTTGGTATGATTTCTCGGAATGGAAGGTCCTATAAAGGAACCAATGATAGTGTCTCAAGTCAGACTTAAAGATAGTTGCTGCATTTTTTTACGGACACAAGAATCTATTCTGTGGAGGTGGAAGCCGGTTAATGGTGTTCACTGAACATCTAAAAGTGAGAAGCTTCCTGCATGAGGATACAACATATAAGAAGAGTCCAGGTGGTGGCGAGTCTGGCAGTAATGCTATATAAGGGCAACGCCCTAGCGTTCTGCTTAAAGCAATCCGAACAGCGAGAGATTGGGACATTTTATTAAATATTACTGCCAAGTATTTTGGGGAAGTCTCACAGGTCCAGGCAAGGTGTGGAAAGACTTCGTGAATAAATTAGATTTTTTTATAGGTTCTGGGGATAAATCTCAGTTGTACAAAGAAATCTTGGTTGTATATATATTTAGTGACATTTTCAAGGAATATAGGAGAGCATGATAATTGGAGACTGTGACTGTGAAAATACAGGTTATATAAGGCTTAAAGAGTTGCTTATTCATGGTTAACGTATAACTCATAAGAGAAGTTGAACAATCAGAATAGAGTTAAGGAGTATACGTCTGTCTGAATTATAAGTAGAGGTGTACCAAATGTGCACTTAATTCACAATGTAAGAATAGTAAAAAGGGAGGAAGTAACAGGATTAAAAAGGGAAGGGAAAAAAAAGGAAAAGGAAAAGGAGGAGAAGAAAGAGGGAGTAGTGAGAGTATTAAAAATTATGAAAACAGATCAGAATCTACTCAAAAGTAAAAACAAGGATAAAAAAATAGGTGTGAAAATAATATGGAAAAATTGTTTGATAGTACACAAATGACCCCTTTGACTGTCACAGAACTATCTTCACCCAAATGAAATCTTACACTTACAATGAAAATTTGGACTCATGAAGTACCGTAAGCACTCCAGAACAAGGTGTTCTTACAACTATTATAATGAAACAATTACTAACAGATTTTCAAAATTCATTGAGATTGGATTTAACCCAAGAAATTGTTAAAAACACTCAGGCTGTTAATGACTTGACAACATGTCTAGAAGAAATAGAAAATAAGCAAAAAACTTTAATAAAAAATGATCAAATTATGTTAAACTACATAAAAAATCTTGAGGAAGAAGTCAGTGATTTAAGATTAAAACAATGTCACTAGGAGGACTCTCTCAGATTAAATCATTTTCAATTTCAATTGAGAAGACAAAATAGATGGTATATATACGATCCCTTAGCCCCCAAAAAATCCCAAAGGACGCATAAAGAGATGTGATAGTAAAAATACATTAGCCTAAATATAAAGAGGCCTTAATTAAGGCACTCAAAGAAACAAGAGAATTTAGTAAACCATATGAAAAGATACAGGTTTTTGCAGATCTCTCAAGCGAAAAAGGAGAGAATTTAATAAAATGACCAAAGTTCTAAGAAATAAAAATATCAAATACAATTGGGGATTTACAACAAAATTTGTGATTATGAAAGAGAATCTAAGATATGTAATTAAGACAGTTACTGAAGGAGAAAAACTTTTAGAAACGTGGAATATCCCATGCACCTCTACTGCTAGGAAAGACCTGAACACAGCAGTTGATGCCTCTTTTTTTCATTTGGAAGAGGGTTTGAGTGAAGGGTCTGAGGGGAGAGAGGTAGATTGGGGGGGGGGTGAAGGGGTGTAGAGGAAGAGAGAGCACTAGATTAATTTTCAAGGAATATCACAATTATTATTGAATTATCTCATTGTCCAGATAAACACACAAATTTACACCATCGTGTTTTGTAAATGTTATGCATACAGTTAAGTAGGATATCATACTTTTTTGATTTATAGTATAAATGCACATTTTTTAAGTAGTTATTAATGGCTCCAAAGAAATTACACAAATGTACTCACAAGAGTAGTAGTAGATACCCTCAACTTAATGTAGTGTTACACGGTCTTAGATATAAGTAAATAGTTTCATTTAGGAGGAGGAAGGGATAGGAGCTTTCACCTCTTCCTCTCATCCCTTGTCCTCTTCTCACTTTCACGGTCTCCTTTTACAAGTGTACTTTTATTGGTCTGAATGATAATATAACTTTTAGAAGAGACAGCATAATTGAAGTGAGTTAAAAACAACTGTTAAAAAAGATTTGGTAAATTGAAGATTATCAGAATTCTCTGGGGTGCGAGGGGGCAGAGGAGGTGAGAGAATATTTGGGGAGACTTCCCTAGGGCCTTCTTATAGGAGATCAACAAAGTTATAAGCTTCTAATACTTCCTAGATATACAAGTGTCAAGAGGGGTAAAAGTAGAAAAACAGGAGCACAAGTGCGAGAATAATGCATATACAAGCTATAAGATCACTTAGGCCCTCATTCAATTGCGATTTGCCCAATTGAATAGCCCTCTAAATAAGCACATAACATATTTTTTTTAAAGATGTTTTTAGTTAGTAAGAATCTATCCAAAAGCAAGGTTTTGACTAACTAAAAACTTATTTTAAAAAAATATGCTATGTGCTTATTTAGGGCCCTATTCAATTGGGCAAATCGCAATTGAATGAGGGCCTTAATCAGGAAAAGTCTGGTCAATTAATTTCTCTTTTTTTTTTTCACTAGACAGAAATTTACCTAGACAGCTTTTATAATCTTAAATCTGTCCTAAGAGAAAATTTGAGATTGAAAATCTCTATTAGCATTGATGTGGAAGTGTTAAATTGTATTTTGTTATTGGTTATATTATGTATACTTGTAAATTCCGTATGATATACAGGGTTAAGTAGACGAAAGAGGGGGTAATGCTATAACAAATCTTTTTTTCAATGTAGATGAGTATAAAAATCTTATCACAAAATGTGAAGGGTTTAAACACCCAATTTAAAAGACATACTGCCATGAAATGTTTCAGAAAGAAGAAGCAGACATAATATGCCAACAGGAGACCCACTGGATTAGAGGTAGGGATCCATTTCTACCAGATAGAATATATAGCAGTAGAATAGATGCTAGTTTCAAGAAAAAAGCAAGAGGTGTATCTATTCTCTTTAATAAAAATAGAAAATAATAGAAAATAATATAATGAATTAGACATGGACGGAAGATATATAATTTGGATGGGGATGATTAATAATGAATCTTATTCATCTCTGAGCCTATACACCCCCAGAACAAAACACATTTTTGAATCAAATATTAACAAATATCGAGAAGATTAAAACAAGCTATGTAATAATTTGCGGGGATTTAAATATATGTGCAAACAGGACGGGAAATCAAGTAAAAACTCAGTTCCAGATGCTACAATGGCAAACAATTTCAATAACACACTGATGAAATATGGTCTATATGACTCTTGGTGAGTTTTACATCCTGAAGAAAGAGATTTAACTTTTTTCTCAAACAGACACAATACATACACAAGGATAGATTACTGCCTTGTTGATCAACGCACATTAGAGAATTTAAGTGAAATAACGATTGGATCAATAAATTGGTCCGATCAAGTAATGATTAAAATCCATATCAACAAAACTAAACAAATAGACTATAATTACAAAAATAATATTGATATTACCCTGCTAACAAATATGCAAAACAGGGATATTCTGAAAAATAAAATAGTGGAGTTTTTTAATATCAATGATAACTCTATTGATTCTAAACCAATTATATTGAACTCCCATAAGGGGTATATAAGACAATTACTTACCTCTTGGGCAATGCATGAGAGGAAGAAAAGAGGAACACAATTAAGGAGTCTATACATTAAACTAAATGAGTTAGAAAGGATGAATAAGAAAGCCCCAGATAAAAACCATGGTTCAGAAATAAATATAAACAAAATAGATAAAATAATTTGGCTTACTCAGCAAAACAAACTATCACCTGGAAAATAAGGTAGACAAATTATTGGCTAATAAGATAAAGAAAAGAAATGTTTATAAAAGTATAACTAAATTAAAAGATCAAGATGGGAGAGAATATGTTAAGCCGAAAGAAATTGATGATATATTTTTCAAATTCTATAGAGGGTTATATAATGTGGAAGAAAATTCAACAGTTATAAAACCAACTAAGTTGCAAATGAAATTATTTTTGACTAAATTAAAACTCCTGAAAATTAAGAAAAAATTTAAATATTAAAAAGATATCAACAAAAGAAATAGAAGAAGCCATAACAACACTTAAACTCAATAAGTCCCCAGGACTGGATGGTTTTCCAAACCTATACTACAAATTGTTCTCTGTTCTAAGTAATCATTTAAAAGATAAATTTAATGAAATAAAATATTCTGGTAAAGCACCATTAGAAATGCTAGAATCTGCCATCATTACAATTCCCAAATAGGTAAATACGAATTAAATTATAAGAACTACCGCCCAATTTCATTACTCAACACAGATATAAAAGTTTATGCAAAAGGACTGGCAGCAAGACTGAATCCTCTGTTAGAACTAATTGATGCGGACCAAACAGGTTTTATTAAAACTTTGAAAGGCACAGATAACATGAGGAAATTGCTGAACTTAATAGCATATGCTAAAAATAAGAAAAAAAATCCCAACGCTTGTCCGGTCTTTGGACGGCGAAAAGTCATTCGACAGGGTAAACTAAGATTTCATTAATCTTGTGTGGAGTAAGTTTGGACTTGGGAATTCTGGCACGCAGACACTCCTCTGGTTTTTGCGCTGGTCATAGAACCATTTGCAATATTGATAAGAAATACTGAGCAAATTGAAGGTTTAGAGACCAGAAATCCGATTAATAAAGTAACCATGTTTGCAGACGATGTTGTGGTGACCATTGCTAATCCACTTAAATCTCTGAAATACTTATTTGAATGTATAAAGGACTACAGTAAAATGTTTTATTACAAATTAAACTCATTAAAAACGGAGGTATTATCAATTAATTTAGATTTAGAAACAAGATCTTGTCGCAGAGAGAATTATCCTTTTAATTGGCAACAAAACGGGTTAACCCCCTAGGTATAGAAATATCCTCCAAATTTTACCAATTAGACAAAATTATGATAAAGTATGCAAACAAATTGGGGATGTACTAAAATATTGGTCCAAATAAAATTTGTCATGGTCTGGTAGAATATCTGCAATAAAAATGTCAATACTACCCAAAAAATGACCTACTTACTTAGAAGCATTCCTTTGGAAATCCCTCAAAAGATATTGTCAAAATTCCAAACTCTAATAAATGATTTTATGAATAACAACAAAAAACAAAGGACAAAATTGGACATAGGAGAAGTCCCAAATATTCTGGAATATGCTGAAGCTGAAAGATTGACTCAAACTTTATCTTGGTAGAATACCAAAAACTTGATAAAATATAACATAATTGAAAAAAATCTTACATATTATCGAAAACTACAGTACTTAATTTGGAGTAAAGATAAAAGATAAAAAGGAAGTAAAAACACCTTCCCCAGTGATACATTTTCTGGTTAAAACTTGGTTCAAATATAATATTAAATGGTGATTAGTAAGGTTTCTCTCTCTGCTATCGCCTATAATAACCTTAAATGAAGGAAATTTTAAATTAAGTAAAATTAACTGGGAGAGATGGATTCTTAAGAGGTTAGTCGACTTGTTCTCAAATGGGAAAATAAAAACCTTTGAAGTAATGAGGAGGGAAAACAGTCTCCCAGGAAAAAAATGGCTGGAATATAATGCTTTGTTTAAAGTTTTGTCTAATAATAACGAGTATAAACAAATAAGAAGACCAATTACGAAATTTGAAATAGAAATTACAAAGGAAGGAAGGAAAAACACAATAACACAACAACTAACAATTTTAAGAGATATGAAAGAAGGAAAAAAAATATAGTAAATGGGAAGAAGAATTGGGAAAGCAAAGGAGCCATGCTTCATGGTATAAAGCATTTGAGGTGACTGCCAATAATATAAAATGTGTTAACTTAAAAGAAAAGTACTTTAAAGTTATGCAAAGATGGCAATTAGTACCAAGCCAATTCTCCAAATTTAGTAAAGGAAACGATATAGATCTTTGCTGGAGACGTGAATCTGAAACAGGTTCTTTTAACACACATTTGATGGAAATTGAGAAATTGTGCATAGTTTTTGGTCTTCATGTATAGATAATATAAAAAAGATTTGTGACATTGATTTTACACCTGAATTTGTGTTGTTCCACAAGTTTCCAGATGATATGGGTTGTAAAGTTAAATACATCTTATCAACCATGAAATGGCTGATCGCTGGAAAAGAAAAAATGTCTGCAGGTGTGTTGCGGGCTCCCATTGGTCTCCGACTGCAATGCTATTCAATTGCTCAAGGCCACAAGTTACAGGCCCCAAGCCAAAACCGTAAACCATGCACGGATTCGGTGCAGTTCAGGGCGGGAACATGATTAATTAAGCAAGCCTGCAACCTCCAATTTCAAATCAGCCAATAGAAAATGAGACTAATCATTATTACGGCAGTAAAACATGGAGGATACATTTCAATCAATTAGGTTTGAGGGTTCCGATATGCGATCAGACTCACAAAAGCTGCAAAATAAAGAATCATGAAAATGAATGCCAATACAGTTCTAGTCCAAATGGGTGGCCTGATATGTATTAACTCATTGATACCTGAGATCGTTATGCATCTGGGAAGGAAAAATAGCCATGCAATTTATAATCTTAATGGAGCAAGTCTAGGTGTAGCAGATATTGAAAGGGATTTGGGAGTGCTTGTGGACAACCACCTAGGTAACAGTGCTCAAAGCCAAGCAGCAGTTGCAAAGGCAAATTAAAATATTAGCATGTATTATGAAGGGTATAGAAGCAAGGGAGGCAAATATAATTCTGCCACTATACAAATCTCTAGTACGACCTCATTTGGAATATGGAGTACAATTTTGGGCACCACTTCATAAAAAGGACATTTTAGAGCTGGAAAAGGTACAGAGGAGGGCAACAAAACTAATAAGGGGAATGGAGGGGCTAAGTTATGAAGAAAGACTAACCAAATTAAACTTATTTTCTCTAGAAAAAAGGCGTCTAAGAGGATATATGATTACCTTATATAAATACATCCAGGGTCAGTATAAAGATTTGTCAAGGGAGCTTTTTGTGCCAAGAGGTTTTCAACTGACAAGAGGACATCCCTTGAGGTTAGAAGTAAAAAGATTCCACCTTAAAGAAAGAAAATGGTTCTTCACAGTAAGGGTGGTTAATATGTAGAATTCTCTACCAGAGGAGGTGGTGACAGCGGATTCGATAGATAACTTTAAAAGGGGACTGGATTTATTTCTAATTAAAAAGGGAATTCAGGGTTATCATGGATAATTAGAGAGGCAGTATTGATCCAGGGAGAAGTCCGGTCGCCGGTGTCTGGAGGGATTTTTTTTTATTTAAACATTTAATTAATTAATAGTTAATCTGTATATTGCAGATCAGAGGAGATCTTAAAAGGTTGAACTTGATGGACTGAAAGCCTTTTTTCAACTCTATGGCCCTCATTCAATTGCAATTTGGCCAATTGAATAGGGCTCTAAATAAGGAGATAACATATGTTTTTTAAAGAAGTTTTTAGTTAGTAAACATCTATCCAAAAGCAAGCTTTTCACTAACTAAAAACTTCTTAAAAAAATATATGCTATGTGCTTATTTAGAGCCTTATTCAATTGGCCAAATCGCAATTGAATGAGGCCCTATGTAACTATGTAACCCCGAAATGAAACATAAAAATAAATGTTATTTCCTGCCGATTTGCGAGTTTCTAATGTCTATCATCGCTTTCCCCGTTATTTACAGTGCTACGAATGTGTTTAACCCCCTTGCGGGTCCTATCTAGCACTCAGATTCTCTCCTTCAGTTGCCATTTACGGTGTGAAAACATTTGCAGGCTGTTCGAAATTGAGCAATTGAATAGCGATTTGCGATTTTAGCCTTGCAAAAGTGACAGATCAAAGGCTTCTGGAGGCTGTAAGTTACGAGTTTAACCATCGCCATTTTTTCAAGCTCGTAACTCGGAAGCCATTCCAAGACCGCAAAATTAAACCAATTGAATAGCAAATTAGCTTGCAACCTCACTTACGGACTCCCGGATCTCCCGAAACCTCAATTGAATGGGGCTCATAGTGTCTAGAAATAGAGTTATCGAAAAAGATTTAATTGAATTTAACTTGAATACACAACTGAAAACTAATATCACCTGGAAAATGTGGGATGACTACATAGAAGCCCTTAACTAACTTATGGCTCTTTTCTTCATTCTGTATTCAGTTGATTTAAAGATCGATATGTATTGATGGAAAATCAGTATGTATGTTTATGTTTTGCATGATTATATATATATATTTGTGAGTTTTATGTAAATTAAAATAAAAAAATAAAAAACAACATTTTTTTATGCATTTTCCATACATTGAAATTTGCATTTTTTTACCTGTCAATCAGCCTTGCTGACCCACTCACAAAGCAGAGAGCAATATCTGCACTGTAGGCCTAATCTCTTGTTTGTGGTTACAGAGCAAGGCTTTCAAGGATAATAGCTGCCTTCTAATGGGCATGTGTAGAGAAAAAATATCAAAAGTTATATGCTTATCTGTATAGAAGAGTCAGAACATCCTCTTTTCACATCAGAATAAATAATAAAAACTTGCAGAATGCGCCCCTTTAGAGGCAAAGCCACTGGAGAAAATAGAAAAATAAAGAGAGTCCTTCAGGCAAAAATGGTAGCTGCAAAATGAAGATTTTACCTAAAAATCCATTTAATCTCATGGCTTAAATAGCTAATATGTAGTTTGTATGACAAATTATTTGAATTATGGTTTTAGAAAATTAAAAAAGGGATCAATTAAGTGTCACTGTCCAAAATTACATTTAGCATTCCTTAGTTTAAGCACCTTAAATACAAATGGTCATTTCACTATGCGTAGAATAAATGAAAATATACCTGTTCAGAAACAGCTGGAGATGGAGGTTGCTCAGGAACAGGTTTAGGTTCAGGCTCAGGAAGGGGCTCCAGGGGAGTAATTATAGCTGGGGGGCTTTTCAATTCCTGGTTGTAGTTTAGAGCGACATGAAGACAATCTTTCAATGATGGTGAACGGCTGATTTCTGAGGCTAGTGTATAATGCATTGATGTAGAATAGGTATGGATGGTCTTCTCAACTTGTAGTCTTTTGTTGTCCTTTATGCACCACAATTTTCTCCTTGGATGCCATGTTTCAAAATAGTACTGGAAAATCTCTGCAGGGCATATAGCCTTAAACTCATTCAGCTGACAATTGTAGACCTTTAATGAGTGTGTATGGAGAAGGATGTGCATAACAGTCTTAATCTGAGCTTGTGAGGCAGGTTGAAGATACAACATTTTTTGCTTCAATACCTGCCCAAGGAACAAAAAGCAATGTTTTATTGTTATGTTGGGTAAAAGTGTCCCCATATCGTAGGAATCCCCTATTGATGGATGTATTGTTATGGTTTTAATTTGAGCTTTCATTTTTGGTATAATTTGTAAGATAGAAACCATGAGAAACCTTAATGTATCCGAGCTATTTGTTTTTGAAATACAGGCAGCACACATCTTCCAACCTGAGATATCATCTTCACAAGAGACACTGTATAAATTAAAGCCAGGGCAAATATTACTTAGGAAGTCTACATAAAGGTGTTCAGGAAATTTGTTAGCAAGTTCTTGCATAGCTGGTGACATTAGGAAAATATTCTTCACAGAGAGAGTGTCTTGTACAAACACCAGTTTAATTTTGGCCTGTGGGTTAGAGATGAAAAACGTGTCAAGCTCTAATAGGATCGGAGTTTGGCCTTTTTGAGAACTAGAATCGATCCGTAAAAGTCTGGCCAAATCGCTGCGATCCAGGAACTTCTGCGAAATGTCATTAATTTGGGCAATTCCAGTTGCATTCAGAGACCTGCTCTTTCGACTATCTGGTGGGAGTGCCATGTTTGAATCCCGTATTTAAGATGAATCGCTTCTTAGTAGACGTTCTGCAAAATGCACAATGCAAAATTTATAAAAACAAGTAATTCTAGAGGGAAAAAAAATGCAAAAGATGAATTGTTTTATCATTGCTTAGCATAAACAGCTGATATCATTCTACAATGTATAAACCATGAATAACTAGATGTGAAAGGGGAAGATACACCATTTCAGGAAAACATGAATGATTTGTCAAAACTTAAAAATAAACAATGAATGAGTGCACAACAAAGTGCAAATATATCCTAGATTGTATTTCAAATTTGACATTGCTTGCTGACTTTCTTAATGTTATTATAATAAGTATCCCATAAACAAGGAGGTATTAAAACTCCCCCAAACCAAACAAATTTACATATATAACCTTATTCAAGTTACATGATTGTATTAAAGACACTATATGCAATGTACATGTATTATAAAATAAAAAATAATATTATAGATATATGTATGTGTATATATATATATATATATATATATATATATATATATATATATAGATACATACATTGCTTGCTGAAATTACCACAGGTAGTCCCATTTACTACAAAGGTTCCTCCATGTACTTGTAAGTAGGCAAGATAACTCCAATTGAAGAGACACCATGAGTCCATGTCCTACTCCAAAGAAAAGCAAGAGACACAAGGTCAGAAAAAAATTAAAATGTGCCTTTAGTGTCTGGTACAAGAGAGAACAGGGAATTAAGAATCTCTTCTGAATATATAATCCAGACACACAGAACTACCTATACCTTAATGTAAGCTGCTTTGACTTGTATTGTTTTAAAAAAAACTGCTCAGCAGATGGGAAGGCATTTCATCTACACCACAATCTTAGTTCTTAGAAAAGTTGGTGTGCGAAATGTTAGCATGTGCAGCCTCAGGCCTTAAAGAGAGGAGTGGGCGACATTGATGCTGACTACATGGGTATATTACTACATAGCACAGCCCAGGTACTACATTGTCCCAGGGAGCATGTAAGGAACATGCTGTAAGAGGCACAGGGACATGGGGAATCAGGGACAAATCATGACAAGGGTTTGCACTAATATGGTCAAGATGTTCAGAAATGCCATCAAATACACAAGGAGGCTCTGGAGATGCACATGGAGCAAAAACAAACTGACCTCCATCAATCTGGGGTACACCCATCCTGTAAATTCCCAAGCCATTGCTGTTGGGCATATGGCTCGATGTATAACAATAATAATTATATGTGACATTAGAACTAGTGTTATTGTAATAAATAATTAATTAAAAATACTATCATGTGATGAACAACCCTTCAGGGGAATGGAAATGCATGAAGTGATGGCTATACAAGAAGATGATCTACTAACACATGTATGATTGTTACAGAAATGTTTTGTATCTTGATGTGCCAAAACATGAATCATTAAAAACACACTGAAACAGTGATAGCGGTATAACAAAACTTTATTATATACACAGAGCACACTCATAAATGTTTACGATTAAATGCATTAATGTCATAGGCGTGGTGTGGGCTGTTTAGGAAAAAGGAGAACGTTAAGGGGTTAAAGATAATACTGTAGAATAATAATGAGGATGATGCACAGAATCTACTAGAGCAAGGGTGGGCAAGTTTGGTCCTGGAGGGCCACATACATGCCTGGATTTTATGATATCCCTGCTGCGCACAGGTGAGACAATCACCTCTTCAGTCATCCTGATTGACTCTCCTGTGACCAGAAAGAATATCTTTAAATCCTTAGGGCCTCATTCTATTATCGGCCGTAACACTGCGATTCCTTGCGGGGGTCCCGTTACCTTGCAATTCAATTAAACGGCCCTGCAAGGATCTCCTCTTACGGCCGGCCGTAAATCTTGCGACCGGCCGTAAGCTCTGAAAACTTAAAACTCAAAAATAAATTCAAGCCTTAACTGTACAGCTCTGTAAATGCTAGGGATCATATTGGGGGACATGAGGATTAAAAGTAACCCACTCTCAAGCTTGCACATCAGCCCAAACCCGAGTTCAAATTAACTGTTTATTTTCCGGCTCCGGCGTGGGCGGGTCTGAGGTGCTCCAAGCCCTATGGACTTTTTACATGGATATTTGACGTTTATTAAAAAATAAATATTTTACGGATTTGAGTATAGGGGAATTTTGTGCTATTTTTGCTAACACCTAAAATCACTTTATAGTCTTCTCAAAGTGCAGGATGGCTTTATTTGGGCTATATTTCGTGCTTAATTGGTGCTAGCGGGACCTCTTTCCTGCAAGTAAGCTGCGGCTCGCTTTTAGCCTTTCAGAGAGGGTTCCCGGAGCAATTGAATTGCAAATAGGATTTTCTTACGGCCGATTTCCTTGCAGCCATTTTAGATCAAAGGATTTCCTCCGGCGCGAGCGGCCGCAAGAGATAGCAAGGCACCGGCCGCAAGCCTGCCGGAATCCCCGGCCGGAGGGGAATAGAATAGCAGGATAGCTTGCGGCCGGTCCTTGCGGCCCCGCAACGGCTGCGGCCGCTAATAGAATGAGGCCCTTAGTATGTATGTGGCCCTCCTTGCCCACCCCTGTATTAGGGTCACATATAGGCAATATACCACATTACCTAGAATCTGGGGAATACAAATCTCAGCATACATCACTTCATTTAATAGTAGCAACCAGTATTGGGTATAACACTTACATACGGTCTTCATCTGCTCAATTAAACAAATGTATACCTTTCCGGACTATGTAATCCAATTCAGATACACACATATAGTGTTTTAAAAAAAAAAAAATCTGAAAAAAAGGCAGAGGAGGATAAAAAAAAAAAAAAAACCTGCATGCTCTAAATACCATAATTATAACAATAAACCAACTTACCGGGTCTTTACCTGCAAGCATTACTCACCATTAGGTGGTTGTCATGGTACATCAATAGCCATGACCATTAATAATGAGGTTTCATCCCACATAAAAATGCTTAGCTGTGACCACAGTTAATTTTCCTAGAGTACTATCACCATCTCTATAAGATATTGTTTAGCCACATTGACATCAAATTCATCTGGTATACAGGTGCTCTCACATTTTGAATGAATCTTATGATATCACAATGTCTGAACACCTACCCAGTAATACGTAGAGGACACAAAGGTTGCTTTCATGGACCTGAATTGTGCTTAAAATCAAAACATTCCAAAGAAAAATACTATGGTTTGAAACAAAAAATAAAAGGGACTTCACCATCTCGACTCAATGGCATTCCTCAGTGACCATCAACTGGTGAAATGTTATACATTACCCTACAGAGAAGAGGATCCTGGGCCATGTGTTGAGGGGTAGCCATCTGCTTACAAAATATCACTGTCCCATAGGCCCTGATCCTCTACCCTGTAGCCAGGCTACATTGTTTTAACATTTGGACCAATAGATTATCACGGAGGAGTGCTGTTGAGAAGGTCCATAACTATGTGCAGCCCTTTGTCTTCCTCCACCTTGCCACAGGGCCTCAACCCAACATGCCCAGCACTTCTCCCTAGGTGAGGGGGGTTACACAGGGAGGTATCTACCCATGAGGCAGCAGAACCGGAGAAGGTGGAGACATTGAGGGGGTTGAGAAATGGTCAGGCTGCGGGTGTGCGGGGGAGGCCGTACTTGCTGGGTGGTCTAAATGTTCAGTTGGATGAGCGTGCTCTGGTTATCCGATGATTGGAGCAGCCTGGCCATGTAGGACTCCCATCATGAGGTCGTGCCTTCTCACCTCTCTATAGAGCCTCCGGTGGCGGAGGTCCACCAAGGCCTAGTTTGAGGAGACACTGGTCTGCACCAGCATCTCCCTGCTGGGGGGGTCTCTGTTCGATCCAGTAGGAGGGAGCGGGTGATTAGTCAATTTGTTGGAGGAGGGGGGCCAGTGGGGTCAAATACCACGGTACGGCAGAAGATCCAGCAGGAGCCCCCAACGACCACATAAAGTCAGAGTCCTTCTCTTCATATCCTGGGCCTTCTGATCCTCTTTTTGTCTCCTCCTCCTGCGACAGTTCCTGTTGAGCGACGCCCCCGCTTCTGGAGCACTAGCAGAACCAGACTTCCTGTCTGCTGAAAATCAGAGAAGAATGTGTTTAATTATATTGAATAATCCATTGGTTGCTATGTGTTCCTATCTATCTGACATCTTGTTGTCTTGACCCTGGATGGTTCATTTCTACTATGTGGAGCTATAATGTGTTAGATGTGATCAATTCTTTAGTTTATGATATCTTGATGCCTGTTGCGGTCTGTATACACATTATCTTCAGAACTTGCTGGGCAGTGTGTCATACTAACCAATCAGTGACCATATCTCAGCATTACTTGTTAACATGCTGCTGAGAGGTGTTCCCTGATAAACTAGTACACTACACTGCACATCCATTCCTACAGAGTCTGTATCTGCATACGCTGTAGTGGGCACACCCATACATGGGTGTTGTGCCCACTAATGGAAGTGATTTGTCTGTCTCATGGATTTAATGAAGCATGAATGATCGATCTATCCGTTCGTAAATCCTGGGAGCTGACATCTCAGTGCTATTTGTGGTCAGCATTTACATGTGTTTTGTGTTTTCTATGTGTGTGTGATGTACAAGTAGTGGCATTTCAGTGTATGTGATATTCACCTGACAAGGAAGCTGGATCGGGTTGGTCCACCAAACCTGGAGCTCCAGCATCTCGTTGAGCACCATTTCCCACTCGTTGTACATGACAGTCACAACTTCACCTCCTCACCTTGGCCCGGTAGTCATCAAAGTAATGCTTAACCGACCTCACATCCCTTTTTGCTAAGCAGGCTGCTGTAACTGCGGCTGCTACATCCTTCCAAACCTGTGCCCTGGCCTATCTTCCCTCCCCCTGCAAAGATAGTGGGGCGGTCACGGATTGACTGAGGAGGACCATCATCTACTTGTGCCTGTAATTAGGGGCCCTATACTTGCACCCAGCCTCTTGCCCACTAGACTGTGGAAGAGGATCCTGTCCTCCCTCCTCTAACCCTGAGGCTTGTTCCTCCACCCCACTACTCCCCACCATGGGATTAGGCCCCTCCCACTTCAACCCTGTAGTAGGCATGTCTATCACTATGGGCAAATTCCTTCCTTCCTCTACCTCACCTCCACTTCCTATCTTCTCCCGTCTCCTCACCTACACTACACTCCCTCGTTGTCTCCTCTTTCACTCCTCCATCCTCCCCTTCACTCCTTCTCTCTCTTCACTCCCTCCAATGTGTTTTGATGGATTAAATATAATAAAAGTATTTTAGAAATACAAATCAATAAAACCGCAATAACCTCCTCTCTAAAATCGCCTATTCTCACTCTCGAAGACCAAAACCTTCATCTCCGGCACCTGCATGCTAATTTGTCAAAATTTACAATGCAGTCAATGCAGGGGCTCAAAGCTTTATTATCTCTCCCTGTCAATAACTAATCTTTTAGGCTTTTTTCTATTAGCTCCTAGGCCTGTGGCGCACACTTAATTTGTGGGATTGGTTTCACAATGATAAAGTCAAAGCTTGCGAACGTGGGCAGGTTTTACGAGTTTCAGCTTAAGGATGTGAATAGAGGACTTGCGCTATAGAATGCATCTAAACATTTAGAGAAAAAAAAAACACCTGCAGACAGAATTACGGGTTACAGTAATTTGCTGGCTTCTAATAGAATAAGGCTAATTGTTTTTAGCTATCTGTCTGCTGTTTCAATGTTAAATTGTCTTCTATTAATGTATCCTATCTTCCAGGGAAAAGAAAGAAAAAAACTGTTGTAATGTATAATTACAATGTAATGTAATGTATAACTAATACAGAGCTTTTAACAGAAAACACCAATAACACCTTGGCTAATGGAAATAAGAGGCCAGGAGAAGAAAAAGAAAAAATACCTGCAAACTATACTAGATTTAACAAAAAAAAAACAGTCCTTAATGCTAAGTACTAGATTCTATGAATATGTATGTACCTTCTGTTACCTCCTTTTATGCTCAAAAACTCATTAAAAACGGTTTGGAAATATTCTCTATTTTCCTCTTGATCCTCCTTCACCTGTACAGCTGAATGAGGGGTGTGTAAGCATGGTACAGCATATCAGAGCTGTACCATGCTCATTCTTGTAGTGTATGGGGAACAGCTTGACTGAAAGCTCTTCCCCAAATGGCTGCGCGCGTGTGTGACGTCAATGAAACTTCGCCCCGTCTTCATTCATTCAGCCCATAATGAGTGTGCAGGAAAAACACATTTATTTTATTTCATATTCAACTGTAGGTTATAACAGAATGGCACAATCATAAAACATAACATGGAAACAAAGAAAAAAATGAAATTACCCTGTTCAAAAGTTTGCATACCCTTAGTTCTTAATACTGTGTATTGCCCCTTAAGCATCAATGACAGCGTGCAGTCTTTTGTAATAGTTGCCTATGAGGCCCCTAATTCTTGCAGGTGGTATAGCTGCCCATTCGTCTTGGCAAAATGCCTCCAGGTCATGCAAAGTCTTTGGTTGTCTTGCATGAACCGCACGTTTGAGATATCCCCAGAGTGGCTCGATGATATTAAGGTCAGGAGACTGTGATGGCCACTCCACAACCTTCAACTTTTTCTGCTGTAACCACTGGAGGGTCATCTTGGCCTTGTGTTTAGGGTCATTGTCATGCTGTAAAGTCCCATGTGTAGCCTTCGTGCAGAAAAATGCTAATTGTCTGCCAGTATTTTCTGATAACATGCTGCATTCATCTTGCCATCAATTTTCACACGATTCACCCCTAACACATCAGTGAGCCACCATCATGCTTCACAGTGGGGATGGTATTCTTTTCACAATAGGCCTTGTTGACCCCTCTCCAAACATAACGCTTATGGTTGTGCCTATAAAGCTCTTTTGGTCTCATCACTCCAAAGCTTGCCAGAAGCTGTGAGGCGTCTCAAGGTGTTGGTTGGGCATATTGTAAACAGGCTTTTTTTTTCTCCTCCACAGATCCTAGAATTTTCCACTTCTAAATAAGTGATTGAACAGTACTGACTGGCAATTTCATTCTTTTTCTATCCTTTGCCATCTTTATGAAGATCCATTACCTTGTTACGCAGATCTTTTGACAGTTATTTTCTGCTCCCCATGGCTCAGTATCTAGCCTGCTCAGTGCATCCAAGTGAGATTACAAACTCATTGACTATTTATACAGACACTAATTGCAATTTAAAAAGCCACAGGTGTGAGAAATTCAACTTTAATTGTCATGTTAACCTGTGTGTGTCACCATGTGTGTCTGTAAGAAGGCCAAACATTCAAGGGTATGTAAACTTTTGATCAGGGCCATTTAGGTGTTTTTTTCTGTTATTATGATTTAAAAAGGAGCCAAATTTCTATGTGATAATAAATGGCTTCATATAAGCACTTTTCATCAATAAAAGACACTTGTTTTGCATGATCAGTCATGTTTTCTAAATAAATGTCAACATTTCACAATTTCTAACAGGGTATGCAAACAGGGTATGCAAAACCACTGACTTAGTTCTACATGTATCTATATACATACTCCATCCCGACTCCTTAGTTCTACGTCTATCTATATACATAGTCCACCCCCTGACGCCTTAGTTCTACGTGTATCTATATACATACTCCATAGCTCTACGTGTATCTATATACATACTCCATCCCCTAACTCCTTATTTCTACGTGTATCTATATACATACTCAATCCCCTGACTCCGTAGCCCTACGTGTATCTATATACATACTCCATCCCCTGACTCCATAGCTCTACGTGTATTTATATAAATACTCTGTTCAACGACTCCTTAGCTCTACGGATCTAGATACATACTCCGTTCAACGACTCCTTAGTTCTACGCATTATCTATATACGTACTCCATTCCGACTCCTTAATTCTACATGTATCTATATACTTACTCCATCCCGACTCCTTAGTTCTACGTGTATCTATATACATACTCCATATCCTGACTCCTTAGCTCTACGCGTATCTATACACATACTCCATCCCGACTCCTTAGCTCTATGCGTATCTATATACATACTCCATTGCGAGGCCCATAGGACTTAGGCTGCAATGATGACCTCCTATTATGTTTTGTTATACAGGGGGAGAGCCAGGGAGCCTGTGGGTGAGGTTGCAAATTAATGAGGCATATTTGGCGTTTTTCCTCAATCAAAAATTGGCTAAGCGACAAAAAAAAATGGCAGCCAAAAAAACGTAACAGGGTAAAAACGAGCACAAAGTCAGTAACACTTAGCCGAACAACACAAGCAACGGCACTCATTGCAAGCCACGCAAAACTTAAGTAGAGACAGCGAGTAGAAAGACACAGGGGAGGAAGAGGGGGTAGAGGGTGGAAAGAGACACAGGGAGGGGGGAATAAGGAAAAACAAAAGACACAAAGAACGGAGAGAGGGGGGAACAGACACAGGGGTCACAGACTGGGGAGAGGCTTGGAATGAGCGCCGAAGGTGATAATTGCGAACCACGAAAGTTGTAGGTTGCCAAGGCCTGCAATGAGCGTTGAAGGCCCGTAAAGTACACACAAGGAGAGGCTCGCAATGAGCGCCTTCACTCGTTATGAGCGCTGAAGGTGCTCAGATTGTGTGGCAAATAGCATTGCCAGGCTTAAAATTGTATTGCTGTCATTTTTGACAGACAAGTCGCTAGTAGCCAATATTAAGTAAACCTGTTTACACGTCACCGAACCTGTTGGTGTCATTGGCTGGGGACGACAAGCCCGACACGAGCAGGTAAAATTCTGAAAAATGTTGTGCTCTAAGACCTCTAAGAAAAGAAAGCACATTCTTTCTGAGGCAATAGTTTAATTGTCCTTTTTAATTCTAATGGAGGGACTGACAAACCATATACACAGTATGTGAGGCCAATGGGCCCGAGTGACACTTATATTCAACCCTTTGGTGGTCCCAGCTCGCACAGGTGAGCACATTATGGCCCATCACACACTCACAGCTCACCAGCCCAGCTACCCCAACTGACCAGCTCCATTGTACTGCGCTGCCTCCTCCAGAAGACAAACGGTTAAAGTTGCGTGACATCACGTAACGCGCATGCGCGGCGTCTCCTCTGGCTTCAGGCACCAGACGCATTGAAAGTAGTTCTGCTCTGCTCGACAGTGGAGGAGACTGTTGGGAACAGCAAGAAGCGCCTGCCGCCCTGCTCAGAGACTGCTGGACCAATCAGCGGAGCGGTACTGCGTGACGTAGACTTGGGGGCGGAGTCTGGGATTTAGTGTAATAAATACAGTGCAGTTATTGACAGTTACTTATACTGTGATTTGAGTATTGCAATACAAATACATTATATACACAGATGTTACTTATTGTGTGGTTATGGGGATGTTATCAGTGTCTGTTTAATACAGCATTGTGTGTTGGTGGTAAAGGTGTAAAGTGTTGTGTTCAGACTGATTAGATTGGATGTGATGTCTGACTGTGAGTCTGGGGCCTTTATATAGATGGGAACAAGTGCTATGAACAGCTATTAATCATACACACAAGTGAGGCATAGTCATGAGGATAGGAGACCCCAGATCTGGGGAGAAGGGTCCTAAGCAGCCACTATACAACTTAGAGAGAGCTCACACAGACAGTAGAGAGAGAAAGTGCACACAGAGAGCACAGAGAATGGGCACACAAGCAGCACAGAGAGAGAGAGAAAGTGCACAGAGATTTCACAGAGAGTGAGAAAGTGCACAGAGAGAGAGCGCACACAGAGAGCACAGAGAAGGCGTGCACACAAGCAGCACAGAGAGAGCGCACACAGACAGAGAGCACAGAGAGAGCGTGCACACAAGCACCACACAGAACAATGATGTAAATAGTAGTAAGTTTCTGACCAGCTACTACATTGAAGACATGGGTGACAAACTATATATTCCTCTGAAGCGAATAGTTTTATGTCAGATCGTGATGGATTCTTGACTTCTGACTTTCAATACACAATAGCCAAAGATAATACATACAATTGCAATAAGATAGCTCTTCAAACACCGTAAATAGGTTTTATACTTGTGAAAACACTGTTTGTGTGTTAGGTGAAAGTACAACAACAAAATTAGAGGTGCTCAATCTGAGAACGGACAATACCTGAAGTAGGTTTGTACTATAGGTCTGGTTACCTACTCAGAGAGCAACCTCTTTTAGCTCACTTGTGCCCTTCACAGGGAGAAATATCCTGTAGTAGATCAGTCTGGTCTTACTCAAAAGAGTGATCCAGCCCAAAAATACCAGGAAATTCTACCCTGAAGGAGAAACAGCAAACCACAGACAGGTTTCGGCCTCTGTGGGCCTCGTCAGTGAAGGGGAACTTTACTCCCTAGAGTGGGTTATGTCCATTTTAGTTCATTCTCTGACTGAGCACCTCTATTTATTTTTTTTAGGTGAAAGTAGTTATCTAATCGGAGTGACCAAGTGACTTATATGCATCCTTTATGGTGGTCGTCTACATTTGATAATATAGGTAATTCTCCTAAGCGATTGAGAATTATATGGCAGTACTCGAGGTAAAACCAAAGTATATGATTGGTATATCTAGTATTAAAATATAAAAATGAAAAAAGTTTTTATGGTTGAAAGCTGAATGGATAACACAAAAAGAATATTTTAACAAGTGGTTTGTTGTATATTATAAAGTATTAGCTCTATGTTATTATGGTTGTTGTTCAGTCCTACAGTTGTGGCTGACTGTGACCCTATATATAGTGCCTTGCAAAAGTATTCACCCCCTTGGCATTTTTAGTATTTTGTTGCCTCACAACCTGGAATTAACATGGATTGTTTGAGGATTTGCATCATTTAATTTACAGAACATGCCCACAACTTTGAATATGTTTTTTTTTATTTTATTATTGTGAAGCAAACAACAAATAAAACAAAATAACAGAAAAAGTCAATGTGCATAACTATTCACCCCCCTAAAAAGTCAATACTTTGTAGAACCACCTTTTGCGGCAATAACAGCTCAATGTCGCTTTGGATAAGTATCTATGAGCTTGCCGCATCTTACCACTGGGATTTTTGCCCATTCCTCCTTGCAAAACTGCTCCAGCTCCTTCAGTTGGATGGCTTGCGCTTGTGAACAGCAATCTTTAAGTCTGACCACAGATTTTTTATTGGATTGAGGTCTTGGCTTTGACTATTCCATTCCAACACATTTACATGTTTCCCCTTAAACCACTCAAGTGTTGCTTTAGCAGTGTGTTTGGGGTCAATGTCCTGCTGGAAGGTGAACCTCCGTCCTAGCCTCAAATCACACACAGAGTGGTACAGGTTTTGCTCAGGAATATCTAATTAACAGAGATCATCATTTTGCTTGGGGGACTGAACTGCCAGAGTGATAAATAAGATAGATTTGTGGAAAAAATATCTAATTGTTTGTACTACTGCATTTTATACTTTTAACATTTCTGTTGGAAAAATGTATTATGAATGTTTGTTAACTGAAACTTAATAAAAATAAAAGGAAACTGGGTGCCTTTGCATATTAATGAGGCACATGGTAGGTGATGGGGGACTGCTTATTCTCACAGATCATATGTACATTAAAGGGCCAGCTAATTTAGCACAACTTGGAGCACACAACTGTAAAGTACTCTTAAAAGCATGTTGAAATAATTTTAGAATTTTTTAAATAGGTGCCTTTTTTCACAGAAAGAATCATAAATTAGGTGTCTGTTTACATGAGACTCGGGCAAGTCCCCCAGAGAGGCTGACACCAAGAGCTGCTGCAAAGAGCAGAAACAGAGAGTAAACCCTTTCCAAATTCATCTGTGCAGAGAAATGGCTGCTGGAAACTTCTAAATATGTTACGTGTGGGTTAACTGATGGCTTATTACATTCCTGAATGCAGAGAAAAAAACATAAATCTTGTTCAAGGAGAGCTTGCACCATCCGGTGTGAGCAGATGTTGTTAATGATGGAACAGTCAGGATTAAACAGACCTAAGACTGCAGATTTATAGCTGTTATTAGTGTAATAAAAAAAAAAAACAATAGATCATTTAACATAGAATCTTGTGCTCTTTCACGCCATGAAGGACACTTATAGTGAGGTAAATGGCCCTTTAAGTTCAAATAGGTATTTAAAAAAGTTACCCATCTGCTTTACACATGTTTGAAGAGACAGGGGGCTTCAATCAGTATTCTTCCTGTCATTAATGTCACTATAATTGAGAACCTGTAATCTGATAGGCACTTGCGATTTTGAATCAGTTAGGTCACAGTTTTGATTTCTGGTGTACCAGTGCACCAATAAATAAAAATAAGGCAACATCTCATTCAATCAAGCATTGAGCAAGAAAAGGAAAAATTAAACAAGCTCCTTAACTACTACATTCCTATGTACTTATCTAAGTGTATGCTTACATGTGAAAGTAAAATAGATTTAGGTGGAACTTATATTTTGACTTGAGAGTGGCAAAAATGGTAAAAATTAAGAAATAAGTTATAATAAGTATATATTATATGTTTTATTGATAGCGGTGGTAAAAGTTACATTAACTTAAAAAGTAGTGAAACTTAGAATGGCATAACCCTCCTAGGTAACAAATCCGGGAAGCAAATAATGCAGTTGTTGCCCACAGCACATATTAATTGCATATCACACATAATAAAATGAAGCTATACTGATAAAGATTTAAATAAAAATGTTCAAGGAGTCCTAAAGACATTTTATAAAACCTGAGCACTGTTAACTACTTATTACTAATTTTATGTGACTATATTTGTAGGGCCAACAATTAGTAAGAGTGTTTCATAATATATACTAAAAGGAATCCGATCTGGACTTTAATCCTATTTTGAAGTATGTAATGGAAATGTATTTGTGTTGTCAAATTAACAGTTACCAAATAATAATTTTTTTGGATGAGCCTCTAAAGTATCAATACTAGTAAGCAAGATATATATATATATATATATATATATATATATATATATATATATATATATATATATATATATATATATATATTAAATCTTGTATAGAATGTCAATGATAAAACGAAGAAAAAAATAGTGTACGTAATTGAGATAAGTCATCAACAATGTGGTCAGCCTCAACAGTTCACTTATACATTGACAAATGGTCTCAGAATACTGCCAGCCAATCAGAATATGCAATGTCTACTGCTTGCCCGTGACTTGTCGCTATCTGCTGAGAGAAGAAGAAAACAATAGTGCCTTCCTGTTACAATTTATATTAGTTTACAAGGAAACACAAACCAGAGAAAGTAAGTCAGCAGTAGCTAAGAATACAAAATGAAAGTATAATTGCATATAAAAGATATAGTACATAAAGATTGTGTTTATTTATTTTTTGATTTCTAAAAATATTTTGCCCATTATGTTTTTCTATTCATAAAACCATCCAGCGAAACTGGCCATAGTGGGGCATTAACCAAATGTGTAAAACAGTTTTTTATATTATTAATGTGTCAGCTCTCAAGTACATCCTCTGTACATCAGCATTTCAGACGGTAGCATAATGCCAAAACAAAGCATGATAATACCTGTATTACTATAAGAAGAAGCAAGGTAAGAAACACAAAAACGAGGTCATGTGGCACATGGACACCAGGGTCACCTGCTATTGGCAGTGGCAACCAACACAATATACTACAAAACAACAGCAAGACAAAACATGAGGTAGGACACCGACCCGCAGACATTCCCTGTTTTGATCTAATCAGATCTCACCAGTGTGGGGCAGGTACCTAACTCATGCAATGGATTTTGTGGGAAGGCTATTACCACACACCTTTCTTTAGACTTGTTTAGTTGACCAAGTTTGAATACTAGGCCCCATATTCTTGTGGTGTATTAGGTCTGATTTCATCAGTTGGTAACCATGTTCATAGTCTAAGCAGCAGACGAAACAGATAAATATTCTATGTCATGCCCAGGGCCTGACTGGACTGTTTTATACTATGGCTTGGGCTTGGACTGGGAATAAGTTATCCTGTTTATGGTTAGAGTTATGTATTTTTTTTATTGCTTATGGTTAAAAAAAGATTACACTGTTATACTGTACTAGCGACTTGCACGTAAAAAAATGACGGCAATAGAATTGTATGTCAGGGAATGCTGTTTGGCAAACAAAGCAAGTGTTTTGGTTGTGTGAGTACCTTCGGCGCTCATTGCACGCCTCGTGCTGAGCGCCTTTGGTGCTCATCACGTGGCTCGCAATGAGCGCTTTTGCGAGGCTCTGGGTTAGTGTATTTTTGGTTGTCAGAGCCCCTTTGGCACTGATTGCAAGGTCCATGCTTATCGGCTTTTGGAGCTTATTGCGAGGCTCTCCCCTGGTGTAGTTTTGCTCCTCCGAGCACCCTTGGCGCTCCTTGTGAGGTGTGTGGTGAACCGCTTTGGCGTTTATTGCGATACTGTTGTGTGGTGTTTGATAATTTTTTTCTGTATATGTATTTTTTTAATTAATTAATTAATTAGTGAACTCAAAAATGAATATACTTTACCTATTTGTAATGAATATATGCAACCAAGCAATATGCTGAAGAGCTAACAATCTGTTTTGATGTTCCTGCAGCATACAATGTAGATTTTCAGTGTTGATGAGCTGAGGTGTAAGTGTCAGCAATGTGTGAAGTGTGTAGTGTAAATAGGCTGCGTGCGCAAGGAGAAACAGTTTGTGTGGCTGTGTAGTTCCGCATTTTTTTGCGGCTCAAATTTTTTTTTTTTTTCTAAGTCGTGGTTTCCTTTTGTAAGTTTTACGGATTTTTTTATGATATTTTTTCAAAGTGCTACGGGGTTCCACTAGCGCAGTGAGCGCCTTTGGCGCTCCCTGCCTAAGTCGTACAGGGTCGTAGGGATGAGCGCCTATGGTGCACATCTCCACCAGTGCAAGGCTGGCCACAGTTTCCCAGTTGCATTACCAACGGATTTTAGCAAGCCTGCGCTGCTGACAACTATATATGTGACTAGCGAATTGCCCGTCAAAAAATGACGGCAATGAAATTGTAAGGTAGCTAAATTAGTAAATGAATATAGTGTACCTATTTTGAAGCATTGTGATGAAGAGCTGGCAATCTGTGTTGATGTTGCTGCAGCATTAGTGGTGTGGAGCTGCTGTATAAGCATGCTGAATGTGTGCAGTGTAACACTGTGCGTGCGCGAGACCAAACCTTTAGCGTAGTCGTGTACTTCCGCATTGGTGTAAAATGGCGAGTAATGTGTGGTATAGGTCTGTATCGGAATATCCGTAGGTGTTTTTTTTTTTTGCGAGTTTAGAGTGCTGTAGCCTCGTTTTCGTTTTGTTCGGCGGCCATTTTTTCTCTCGCTTAGATTTTTTTTTAGTCTCTAAACTGTTTTATTTCGAGTAAAATCGAGGTGTAAGTTGCATTTTTGAGGTCCTGGGTGCTCCCTCTTGGTGTAGGTAAGTTTTTTATGTATGTGCTGTGTGTATGTATTGTGTTTTAAATGTTTGTATGTCGGCGTGTTGCGTCCGATGTTTGCGAGGTCGTAATGTGTGGTAACGTGTTTCGTACGTTGTTTGCGTTCCTCGTAAAATTTAGCGAGTGTCGTAATTTGTGTGTCGTGTTTTTTGAGTAGCGACGTGAATTTTGCGAGGGTTTGAGGCCCTTGCCCAGTGACCTCGCCAGCAACTGAGTCCCTCGCTTCGCGAGGGGCCTCAGTTGCTGGCATGGAGCGCCTTCGGCGCTCCATGCCAGCAACTGAGGCCCTTGCCCAGTGACCTCGCCAGCAACTGAGGCCCTCGCTTCGCGAGGGGCCTCAGTTGCTGACATGGAGCGCCTTCGGCGCTCCATGCCAGCAACTGAGGCCCGTGCCCAGTGACCTCGCCAGCAACTGAGGCCCTCGCTTCGCGAGGGGCCTCAGTTGCTGGCATGGAGCGCCTTCGGCGCTCCATGCCAGCAACTGAGGCCCTTGCCCAGTGACCTCGCTACGCGAGCCGCGGCCCTCGCTTCGCGAGGGCCGCGGGCTCGCTACGCGAGCCCGCAAGCGTGAGCAACGACTCGTACGCTCACAACTATATATGTGATGTATATTGGTTTGCATAACATATTAGCTATTCTGTAGGCTATTGCATCAGCCAACACCCAAGACTGTAGTCTAATAGATACTCCTTTTACAGGGGTTCCCAGTAAAGCAGGAGCAGCCTATTATGTTCGGTGTTTTTATCTGGTGAAGACTACCCTGGCCTCACAGGGGCCTTGAGCAGATAAGCAGATAGTGGTTAGAACAATTAAAGTTAATATAATCAACAGGATGAGATCTCATCTCATCAGAGGTAAAGGGTTTTCCTAGTAAGCAAGGGGCTTACTGATTGACCAGCCTGTGTGCCAGAAAATTGTATTAAATGTGCCAATAAATAAAGGTATGAGTGATATCTGTGCTTACATAGAAAAGGTGTAAGTGTCATTCTGTGCATTAATCCGAATACTAGGGGATTATATGGTGTTCCTGATATCCTGACGACATCTTCTGTACCAGAGGTAGTACGAACTACACAGTCCTGCTGGGGTAGGCTTGAACTAGGTTCTTATCAAGCCCCATTAAAGAAGCAGGTCGTGACATACTGCTTGGATCATACATGTATACACAAAGCTGGGATTCTTACAAAAAGAGGATATTTATTTAAACAAGATAACAAAAGTGGTAAAATGTTTATAAAAAATTGCATAATGCTGTTTATAAAAGACAGCAGAAGAATTCAATTAAAAGAGCATTTTTAGCATTTCCTTTTTGTATCAAAAATCAAATGCTAATGGATAGAGTTCCTGCAAAACAAAGAGATCACAGATCCATCTTCCATCAGTTTAACAAACTGGGCTTTTTTTGAGTTGGGAGAGGGTTAGGCTAATTATTTTTGGGTAAAACATCACCATATACACAGTTTTAAATTCATGATACAAAATTGCAGTGTTTTTTTTTTTTTTAAATATTATCTATACGTAGGTAGAACTGGCCTTTCAGGAAATCTTAAACATTTTCTAAAACAAAGTGTCCTTAATTGTAGGAGGCCTTCTGATATGTTTTCATGTTTATTTTATGTTTACGCAACAAAAAAAGGGAGGTGATAATAAGTTAGTTCTATGGATATGATCAACTCTTGAGAGAAGCTTCTTTTAGCTCACTTGTGCTCTTCACAGGGAGAAATAACCCTGAACAGTAGAAGCAGCAAACCCCAAACGTATGTTTCAGATTTAGTTGGGCCTCATCAGTAGGGTGCAGCTAAACTCCCTAAAGCACAGTGAGAAAGGATCCATGTCTGGAGCCCCCCTATCACCCTTAGGGAGACCAAGTCTTAAGGGTCATTTGCATAAGCAACAGCAAAAAGTTATCAGTCTGAGTGCCTCTAATGGCTTATGCAAATAAGCCTTGGGGCTTAGTCTGCCTAAGGGTGATAGGAGACTCCAGACGTAGACTCCTACCTCAATGATGATGCGCCCAAGTGAGGCCACAACGCAAGACTGGGGTTTGCTGTTTCACTTGTTCAAGTTAGAATTCCCTGGTATTTCATAGCTGGATCACTCACTTGAGTGAGACCAGACTGATTTACTACATGATATTTCTCCATGTGAAAGGCACAATAGACAAAAAGAGGCTACTCTCTGAGAAGTTACCAGGCCTATAGAACAAGCCTACTTTGGTATGTTCTCAGATTGAGCACCTGTGATTTTCTTTTGGCTTATGCAAATAAGCCTTGGGACACAGTCTCTCTAAGGATAACAGGGGGCTCCAGATGTGGACTTCTTGCTCGCTGTGCTTTAAGGAGTGCAGTTACACATCACAGATGAGGCCCAAGAGAAGCAGAAATATGTGTCTGGAGTTTGCCTTTTCTCCAGGGTAGAATTACCTGGAATTCCGGTGCTGATTTACTTGATTTTCCCTGTGAAAGGCACAAGTGAGCAAAAAAAGTGCTGCTCTCTGAGTTACCAGGCCTAAAAGGACAAACCTAGGTGTTGTTCATTCTCAGACTGAGAGCCTCTGATTTTCTTTTGGTTTAATTTATGTTGCCATCACATGAACTAAAAACTCAAAAGGTAGGTTTGTCATAATTTCTTGTGAATGTATGTTCTATTAGACTAGCATCAAATAAAGATTGTCCTGTCCAAAGTCGAGCTGCAAACAAATGCCGACAAGGCAAGGAAGTCGTAGTATAAATGGTGCAGGTGCAGGTTGTCATCTCTTTGTTAACTGTGAAAGAACAGATGCCCCCATCCAAAGAAAATCCATTAGCAGTCTCTTTAAGGTCATAGATACCGTGCTTAGCAAGACTCAGTTCTTCCTCTATCTGGCTGGCAGACTCAGTTGAACACACTGATCTGTAAAGCATTATAATGTTGTCCAGGTTTACCTCTATTACTTTACTTTTTAATTTCTGTAAATCTAGAAGTCCTCGCACACAAACTGATAATGAAAGAGGTGGATTCAATATAGAATGCAGCTTCTGAATGTGAAAATTCATATGGTTCATAAAGTAATGTTCATGATTTTTCTCAAATGCCCAGCACTCAACCCACATGTTCTTGTTTTTATGCCATTTCTCCAAAAAGTACTGCAGAAAGTTCACAGGACACACACTTTCCATTTCACTGAAAATATCCATATATGACTTGGCAGAGTCCGAGTATGCCAAATTATAAAGCAGACTCTTAATCTTTTCCAGCTTTGGGATTTCTAGCAGCTTTGCTTTATTGTTTAGGTCCTCTAGCACCTGAGTTCGACAAACCTGTATTTTGCAACAAGGCAAAACTTCTTCAAGAGAACTAACACCAGTGATGTTAGCTCCTGTTGTTAGGCACTCTACATAGAGCTTGATAGAGGGAACACTCTGGACCAGAGAAGCCACTATAAAGACTACAAGGTCTGGAGTATCTTTCCTAGATATACAGTAGGCACACTCTCTTCCGTTTCCATTGGCATCCTGACACAGCACAGTATAGAGTTCAAACTCTTCATTTACAGTGAGCACTTTGTCCAGGTACAGAACCCTAGGAAAAGACTCTACCATATTCCCCATATGGGAGGTAGAAATGAAAATGCTATTGAGAACCGCAGCATCCTCTTGAAATACTAATTTTACTTTAGCAAGAAAATCACCTTTGAAAAGTAAGTCTAATTCCTTCAGTAGGTCACACATTCCCTGATCCTTGGCTTTGCTATAGTCCTCTAGACTCCATATAATATCATGAGACAGGAAACGCTTTGAGACATTATTTGTTATACGGATTGGCAATCCCATGCTAGCCTCCAACTGGTTACGTTTGAAATAATGAGAAAATTCCCATTCAGAAAATTTATGGTTGTGCACAAGTTTTGCTTCAATGACCACCAGACGATCCCTTTTTGGTCCTAATCTCAAGATGATTGAAGCTGGGCAATCTATTTTTTCTTGACTATGGATGAAGGAAAAAAACATGAATAAAGGAGGGCAAACATTTACTATCACTGGAAAATAAATCTAGAATTTTACATAGAGTGAGAAATATATCAATCAATGCTAAAAGAAGTATCAGATCAGTTCATGTAAGACACAGTGGACGGAGGGGACAGAGACAGGGGAGGGAGCGGGGGAGAAGAGAGAGCGGGGGAGAGAGGGGAGAGCGACACGGGGGAGAGAGGGGAGAGCGACACAGGGGAAGAAGGGAGCGAGGGGAGAGGCACAGGGGAGGGAGGGAGCGAGGGAAGAGACACAGGGGAGGGAGGGAGCGAGGGAAGAGACACAGGGGAGGGAGGGAGCGAGAGAGGGGGAGAGAGAGGGAGGGAGGGGGGAGAGAGAGGGAGGGAGGGGGAGAGAGAGGGAGGGAGGGGGAGAGGGAGGGAGGGGGAGAGAGAGGGAGGGAGGGGGAGAGAGAGGGAGGGAGGGGGAGAGAGGGAGGGAGGGGGAGAGAGGGAGGGAGGGGGAGAGAGAGAGAGGGAGGGGGAGAGAGGGAGGGGGGGGAGAGAGGGAGGGAGGGGAGAGAGAGAGAGAGAGAGAGAGAGAGGGGGGGGAGGGAGGGGGGAGAGAGAGAGAGGGAGGGGGGAGAGAGAGGGAGGGGGGAGAGAGAGGGAGGGGGGGAGAGAGAGGGAGGGGGGAGAGAGAGGGAGGGGGGAGAGAGAGGGAGGGGGGGAGAGAGAGGGAGGGGGGGAGAGAGAGGGAGGGGGGAG